>NEWO01000177.1:70666-90905 GCA_003013225.1 Phalaenopsis aphrodite
GGATTTCAACATATCTTCTAGAAGATACATCGGATTTGGACAATTTTTGAAGAGGCGCTTGAGGCACCATTTGGAAGACTCATTGAATATGGACACTTTTGAAGAGAAGCTTAAGAACCTCTTCAGAAATTATAAATAAGGCTTGCAAATGTTTTTAAAATTTCTCTTGAACTAATTAGAAGAGGAGAAGAAGGCTTGGAGAAGAAGAAGAAGGCTTTGGCGAGAGCACAGTGGGGCGACAAGGTAAGAGAGAAAGAGAGAGAGAGAGTAAGAGATTCTTTTTGTCTTTTCACTTTGTTCTTGGAGTGGATTGTAAGGAGATTACTTTTCATATAAAAGGAAAGTTTGATTTCCATCAAAGATAAGTATTTTCAATGTATTTTGATTTGAGTCTAGTACTTTGTTTGTATGATTTCAAAGTCTTGTTCAATGAAAAGTTCTTGTTATTTCTTCATGTGTAGTGAGTAGTTTTCCTTACTCTTCCTCTTATAATGAACTAGTATGCATGTGTAGAATATATAATTGAGTGGAGTGAGAATATATTATGATGCTTTTACATTGTTCTTCATTTACTTGTAAACTTGATCAACTTACACATTAAAATTTGTTGTGAGAACATGTAAGATCCGTGATGGTGTTGTCTCAATCAACAGTGGTAGAATCACATGAGATTGTATGAATGAGAATATAGTCCATATAGTTGAGTGCAAATAAATAGGAAAATAATCTTTGATGGGTGTAGAATTAGAAGACTTTAGAGTGACAGGCTAAAGCCCCCAATTTAGTTCTTAGTTTAGTTCTTAATACTTAGCCTTCAAGTGAGCAGACAAGGGGACTCTAGCGTGAGAGCTAATATCTCTCCTGCCTAACCAATCTTTAGATTTCTTAAACTATGAATTAGCCAATATTCTTTATATTACTTGGCCGAGAATATAATTGCTCATAGCTCCAAGCCTTATAATTATATATCGACTAAAATATCACATAATGTGCCTACTTTACTAGGGGTACATCATGTAATCTCACAACCGTCATTCTTAATACTAAGCACTCTAGTATTTTCCTCTATTTAGTGGTATATTCTTTTGGCGTCTCACCCACAACTCTGGATTCAACATCTATATCACAAGAAATTAATCTGAAATAAAAATTTGGTGTTAATCACAAATGTTTTTTTTTTTTTTTCAAGGGTGCTCGGCATCAGTGAAGTTACTGCACATCGAACATGATGGGAGAGGGAGCCCATTATTTTGAATTTACATATTCAACATATAAACTTTCATTTTAACATAATGCCGCCTCACTATTTACGACAAACTATATTTCAAACCTATCCTTGCTGAAGTCGTTAGCCGTCCATCCATCTTATCCACGCCGTGCTCCCAAACCAATGGACGCAGTTTCACTCCCTAATCCAATCGAACGCCTTCAACCGCCGATGGCTACTCACTCAAAACCCGCCACGTAATATATATATATTCTATTCTTCTTTATTGTCTTAGGTAACTGTAATCGAAACTCGCAAGATAAGCTTTTTTGAACTTCAGGCATATCTCGCCGAACGCTGGAGCAGCAGTTTCCCGTCACTTGCCTCGCCGCTCGACGATAAGATTGCTTCATTTATTTTCGAAAAACGCCGCCATTACCGCTTCCGTTTTCTCTGTGGGTGAATTTTTTAAAATGAACGCGTAAATTATGTATTTTTATAGATTATCTAATTTCGTTAAGAGTGAAGGACTAGCAGCCCTTCTTCCTTCCCTTTTCTCTTTCAAACAAAATCTCCCATCAAATCTTTTGATCCGTTTTGCTGAGCTTGAAATGGAGAAAAAATAATTCGGAAAATTTGAGCAAATTATCTTGAGATAACTTTTTTGCCATGAAATTGTTTTTTAACAACTTTGATTGAGCTGGTTCGACCACATTATGAGTTACTCATGATTTATAGCCGGATTAAATCTTGAAGGGGTGTTTATGTTATGTTAAGAGTTAAAGTAGTATTTTCTTTGACTATATATATATATATATTAAGAAACATTTAGTTCCGAAAGAAGATGACTCTCTTATTTTATGGTTATAGAAATTTGTTGGGTAGGGTTAGAATGGACTTCCACCGAATGGGCGATCAAATTACAAATTTGAATATGGACCAACAAATTAGTTGCATTCAACTAATTTGTTAAAATTTAAGGATTTTTGAGGAAGCTTATTGTGGACTTGAGTTATCTACTAACCATTTGTCATCAAGCGTGGAACATACCGGGACGTGGATATGACATAATATGGGCTTATGACATTTTTTTGATTGAAAATAGAAGACGTGTTGGATATGTCATTATAGTAACAATTATTAAAATATACAAAAAAATTTAAATAAATAAAAAATTAAGGAGTCATATTGTACACACCAATCTTATCAGCATCAATCTTAAAGCAATCGAATGGCTAAATATGATGACACAACGATATATCGAGGTATTAAATCCAAGAGGCATGATCTAAACCAATCATTTGAAAGATCAACATACTGATCAAGTTCACCCTTGGAGAATCTGGTCGGCAAATCTATCTATGATCCTAACTGCCGAAACTTCCTAAAAGTCGGTTGAAAGCAACCAGACGACTGACCACTTATAATTTGGTAGAAATGACATCTACTAGCCCCGTCACTTTAGTTGAATGTACCAGAACACGTCGACCGGCCGATTACCGCTATATTTGAATTCAAATTATAATATAAATTCGGTATTAAATCAACACATTGATTGCATTAAGGACAATTTCCATAATCGCTCTCTCTTTTCGGTGATTAAAGGATGTTTCCATAATTGCTCTCCTTTCTTTAAATGTATAAGAAAACTTCCTATAAATAGAAGAGTCAACGATGAATAAAAAGACCCCCGGTCTGAGGACTCTTCGTCGGTCTCTCTACTAAGAATTTACTATCAGTTTTCTTCTGTCTCAACTCCTCTTTCTCCAGACTCTAACTCTCGTGGCATGTATTTCAAAAGAACAATTTTGAATTCCGCAAATTTGAAAGTGAAAATTAAAATTTTAATAACATTAACTAAAAAAAATTATTTAACATTAGCTTTTGATTTAATGGAAAACAAGTAAGATCTATATAGGTTTAATCTTTAAATACAAAAACACAATGCTTGTTTAAAAATTTTAATTATAAAATATATATCATATATGTTAATTGTTTGAAAATGATTTTTTAAATACCATGTTTTAATATTATTTAAATTAGACTCATCGGGGTTGTACTCGACAACTGTTCAGGGTGTGTCCAACATGTGCCTATGTCTAGGCATGTTGACCCTACACGACTCCTAATAATTATCTATGCATCATAGGCAAGAATAGATTTAGTTTCTGATAGACATGCAATTGTGAGCTCTCTGAAGCTACCAACTTACTGAAAATGAATTTGTCGAAAACCCCACCATGAAAACTCACTATAAAAATTGCCCAAGAGAATATATTGCCATGAGCATGTCAATTTAATTCATCCTTAGCTTACAATTCATTAAAAAATTGCCCCATTCTAGGACAAGTGACATTGAGGAAGATTGGAAAAATAGTCATTTCTTGCAATATTGAACCTTGACATAAACTAGTAAACAAGTAGTTAGAGATTGAACTTAGTATTTTTTGACAAGCATATATCAAATCAATTTGTTCCTTTCGATACATAATTATTAGCATCCTCAATGCTCCCCTCTCTTCTTTCACTCTTAAGCTCTATTGATGTTTGTTAATAATATTAAAATGTTAGCAATGGATCTTATTCCAACATCCTTGATGATGAGGTGAACGTGGAAGATGCATATGATAAGAAACAAAGCTATGAATCATCATAATAAAAAATGAAAGATTTATGCATGCCAAACAATTGGCTTTTATAAGTTCAGGAAAGCTAAATCAAATTGAGAATCAATAATCCATGGGATTCCAAAAGTATTTCTTAGATCTACTCCTTTTGTCATCGCTCCTAAAAAGGAATGGATCTTCTAATTCTTAAATCCATTGATGACAACCAAGTTTCAATGCTATTATCACTACTACAAATTTATGGACTTACCTTATTCAAGGAATATACTACATAAACACCACTTACTCATTATGTAATAAAACACTGACCTTAACATTTAAATGGCTTATACATTGAAATTGAAGAAAAGCATCATCTTTGAAAGTTTGAAATCCCTTATCTCTAATAATGTAGAAGGAATTTGAATTGTATTGGTATAAGTTGACAAGTTTTCTTCTTGATATCATTAATTCACTAATGTGTTGATTATTCTTTACTAATTACAAAAAGGAACCATTGATAATGTTCAAAATTTTCCTATTTGGAGCAATACCTCCTACTTTAAGTTCAAGAGATAATTTTTTACTCAATTTTCTAGTCCATATGTGGTTAATGTTGGCATCAACTTTTGATTTCACACTTCATTGATGTCCACTTTTAAGAGATAGGACCATACTTCATTCATACGTGACATCTTGTAGCTCTAGATATACGTTTAGACTCCTCAATGCACATTTAGGGCATGAAGATGAACTTTTGCAGGAGCAAACATGTTCCCTAACCTGGGCACACCTGTGTCTTATCTTGAGTGCACTATGCCCTAGCTTGGGTGTACACATGCCAGAATTGGCTCCCTAGCTCCAAGAACCCCTTACGTTCCAAACAGATATAGAGCCTGGCATCTCCACTGTTGTTTACTGGAGCCCCCGCGCCATGGGAGCATGTCACGCCCACTCTAAAGTTGAGATTAGCCTATCACACCCTGACCAAGGAGTTGATGCCTACCCCTCTCCCTCCCCCCATTCATGTGCGAACTTAGCAAAAATCTTTGAATTTTGGCTACTTGAGGCCAGAATTTACTTTGGGATGACTTAGGATGACCAATGGAAGGTTATTTTAAGCTTCGACCTCCCAAAGGGAAAATAAGGAGCTTCCAACATCATTTAAACTTGTTTTGTATGGTCACTTGAAATTTATTATTGGCCAATGATAGAGATTAAAAGATTCTCATTCCATTTGGGCTGGAGATGGTGTGTAGGTTATTCTCAAAGCATTTGTAGAGCTAAGGAGGTTGAGATAGCTCTAGAAGAGAAGAAAAAACCTTAGAAGAAAGTGAGGTTTCTCTTTTTATTTTTCTTCTAGCTTCTTCCTCTTCTTCATTTTTCTCTTCCACCACACTTTTTCCTTGCTTAAGAGCCAAAGAGAAGTCTCTCATTTCAAGATCTTTTTTCAAAGAAAGAAGGAGGTCATATACATCTTTGTATAAAAAAGGATGTGGAGAAAAGAGAATGTTCCATCAATCACCGCACCGTAGCGGTGAGATCTCTTTTAAACTTTGTTCTTCCTATTAAAAAAACCATTATGGTAATGTCGGAAATTTTAGGGTATGTTGATGTTAGATGAAACCGTAGTTTAAGTGGCATATTCCTTACTTTCCCATTGTTCGATGAATATTCTTCAGAAGCTCCATCCTTTAACCCATGTTTACTTAGGGTTGTAATAATCTTTTCATTTGTCATTGGCAACTTCACTTTTGATGGAAATGTGATTTTTTCTTAGATAATAGAATGAATAAGTTTTTTTCATCCTTCATTACCTAGGCAATATAGATTTTTTTTTTATGAAAAGCTCCATGTTATGCCAAGCAAACAAAGATGGGCATGTTGATAGCTGTATATTTTTATTATCAACATGTTAATAATGTGTAAGTGCATATGTCTCTTCTTGAGCCTAGATCTATGAAAGGTCATTTAGGAAAAGGGTGGTGTTCCTTCATGGTAGATTTAGGTTCATTATGATGTGTGAACATATGCATTTTCATATGCATGTAATATTTTATAGTATTTTATGTGATATTTTAAATAGTGCATAAAACATAATATGTTTTGGTGTGTTTATGATCTAATATAAAAAATACAGGTAAAAGTTTATTTTATGTCATACTTATGACTTAATTTGAAGTGCACATTGAAACTTATGTTTTTTTCATGTGCCTATGACTTAATGTCTTTGTGAGATTATGACTTAATGTCAAATATGCATAAAAATGTGTTTTTTCTTGATTCTTACACTTCAACTACATGCATTTAAAAAAAAATCTATTTTGCATTGTTCTTGACACCTGGCATTTGCCATGTGTGAAAATTGAATTTTTGGGTAATGTGAATCTCTTAGCTTTATGCAAGCAAAGTGGGATGTTATTTCATACAACAATTTAGCACATTTACATTTTTCATATCATGCATTGCTTGTGCACAACATGTGAGTGTAGAATTTCTTACATTTGCACTTGCATGCTTGCCATACCATCACGTACAATTGACATCATATGACTATGATGAAATCTTGCTTAGGACATATTGTGATGGCTTGCTCACGTAGCACTAGCCCATCTCATATATCATTTAGTGTGAATCATACTACCTATAATATGATTTCATAATGATATCCTATATATGTGTGCGCAGTTACTTCACATAGAGTGAATGTGTAATGTGGAGACATTTGCTTGATTTTTTTAGCACGATCATTTACCTTGTATGATCATGTTGAGTAAGAAATTCACATGTATTTACATGTGTGACTTGGTATGAGTGCTAACCGGGCATAACATTCATACCTAAACCATTCTTTGGTGCTTGACTATGTTTTCTCACACCTGTTTAAAGCATTCACATCATGTAACACCACTTCTCATATCATATGATAGCCACAACTAGCTTGAGAAAACATGTTATTCTAAATCACCTTGCATTTTTGCATCACCCGTACCTAACTCACTTTTGATTTTGAATCATATTTTATTAGATGTGTGACACTATGATGGTTGAAATGCCTTAATGAGCATTATTCATGAGTATAACTCAGCAAGCAATACAAATTATCACATTGTGATTAGCATATGTGTGATTGTGCTAAGGTGTTAAGAGATCTAACATGCATCACTTATGTTTCATTTTTCATATTATTACTATTCATTTTGTTTTAAAACATCTTTTAATATTAAAGCATCCATAGTTTGGACAATAAGTAAGGTCATGCTTTGAAATATATGTTACTTAAGATTGCATATTTTGAGTAGCATGTGTTGGGCCTCTTAGATCTTTAAGATGAGGCCAACGACAGTGACCTCGTCAAAATTAAGTGTCGGTCTTAGTAGCACCTTTTGCACACATGTAGGTGTATGTGATTTTGCCACCTTATTTTAGATGTTTGTTCAGAAAAGAGTATGATGTATTTAGGATTTGCATATGTCTCGCTAGTGTTCCTTTGTTTGAGCCAAGCCAGACATTTTTTGTGTTTCCCTTTTGTGTGTTGACTCAGTGTGAAGTGTGTGCATTAGTATGTTAGGGGTAGTCTTTCTACAGAGAGCTATCCCATCATGGAGGAGCAATCATGATATCAGCTAATTTCTTATATGTAGACACTTCTTAGCCTTCTCGTATTTTGCATGGTTAACTACACAATTGCATGAGATAATCTGTGCTATCCTTTTCCAATGTAGGTCTAGTATTTTTTAGTTTCATATATATTTTATTTAGAGTCTATTAGGTTGGAGCCAGTATCAAAAATTAGGTACAACTATGGATTTTAAGGTGCTAGATGTGTGGAACCGTGTGAACAAGACCAGAAGCAATGTGCATATGACTTGTATCTTAATTATAAGTTTACATTATTATGTATGAGTCTGGATCAGTTATGTATATGCAAAACCTTTATTTTTTAAAATTTTTATTTTTTGGATATGTTGTCGATTCAATGGCCTCGATCTTTTTAGTTTTTTTTTTTTTATGTTGATTTTTTTTATCTTGTGTAGTGTGCAGAATCTACTCTTTATTTTGATTGTGATTTGTATGGGATCTTTGCATATACACTTAGGCTCATTAGTGAAAAATTATTTTATAAAATTTTAATAATACTAGATTTATTTTAGTTAAAATTTAGGATTAATTTTCACCACTTTAAAATTACCATTTTATTTATACTTTACATTTCTTGCATGGCCTTCAGGCCAGTTTTTAAATGATTTTGAATGAATTAATATCAACTAAGTTAAGCTAATAGGGACTTCACACTAAGGATAACTCAAAACAATTATATCATATTTGTATGTTTTGAGGAGAAATGTATGTGGTTCTCCAATTTGACTAATCAATCATACACTTCTATGTTCTAAAACGAGTAAGCTGTCAGAGGCTCCCTGACCCGGGCGAGGTGTAAGTCATTTGTGAGTTGATTCAGCTTTGTAGCCAGACTATTATTTTTTCCTTTCTTTCTAGAGGCTTCTTGACCACTTTCTTGGTCGGAATAAGTCTTACTTCTATAAATTACACCCAAATACGGACAATAAAATAGAGGTTTCTTTCTTTTGATTTTAGGACTATCAAGATTTATTGCATATTGCAAAACATGGATTGTTAACATAGGATCTATGATCGATAAGGTCTACTACCTTCATGACTAGATAGACCTAAGGTCTTATTAGCTTGAGATGACAAATCCATAGAGATCCCAACTCAGCTATTTTTGCTCATTTAGGAATTTCATTCCTACTTATTGATATACCACCTTTGAGCCTATTCTATTCATTTGAAATATCATTGAGGTCATTTCATAGACCTCATTTGTTGATAGACTGTCGCTCGTTTGGAATATATAATTCACCTTATGCCCTTATTACTACATATAGATTTGAGGCATATAGATGATCTTATTTGAGTTGTTCATATTTTTTTCTAGGACTCATTTGCTAATAGACAGTTGTACATTTGGGATATGATAATTCACCCTTTACTATGATGTCCTTATATGGCTTTAAAAGCATTGGGATGATCCTAACTGAGATGACTATATTTTCCTTTATTATTCTTTTTCACTAATTATCATAATAACATAAGCAAGGGTTTTTTGATTGAGTGTATTCTTAGTTATCCCCTATGTTATAATTAATCAAAGAGATACTTTTTTTAGGAAATGTTCTTGGCCCTAGAAGAAAAACATAAATTTTGATTCTCTGGTTATATGTGGGCACTTTCTATAGAGTTTTCTTCCTGGGTACATTTTCAGAGTGTTGATGATAATGATAATACAAAGGGGAAAAGACCTTGTGTCATGTGACATCCAAAGGGGTTGGAAGAGAGCTTGGTCTTAGAGACATTGAATAGTAGACATAAAAAACTTGTCATGTCTACAGAGACAGCTTTCTCATCTCCTCGGAAGCGGAAAACTCAATCTATTAAGAAGTGTTAATCCAATTTTTTTTTTCTTTTAAGGAAGAATGCCTTAGGAAGATATTCAAAAACTTGATTAAAAAGTGAATGCAATTGTCGCCACGTAAAAGTACTGAAGTGGTGAAGAAATTTTAAGAGCCCAATTATTTCCTATATCACAGTCATTTAGGTCATGTTTTAGAAGATTGCTTGCTTTAAAGAGTAGCTTGAGGCATGACACAAAGCCTGAGGGATTAATATTCCAGAGCAGCACTTCGAGAAGCCTCTTAGGCGAAGATCTGTCAATGTTAGTGTGACCACTCTAATCGTGCCTTCATCAGATGTTATTGAAGCTGTATCTTCTTTTATTTGTGACACAAATGTAAGTTTAAGAGAGTGTTGTAGTGTTAATCTTGACATAGCATGTAATGTTAGTGCAGAAATAAAAGAAAATCCTTGTGAGTAATCCTGTGTATTTCATATTTACATGAATTTTTTCATTCATTTCTCTTTTTTTTTTATTTTTAAAGGAGTCATCAGTTTGTCCATTATTGTATAATTTCTTTTTCCGAATAAGTATCTCTTCCATATCATGTGAACAATCATAAGAAGAGAGGAACCAGAAAAGACAGACATATAACAAAGTTAGAAAAACAAGAGAAATAACATGGATAATTTCTGTGTAGCAAACCTCAAAAGAATAGGTCAAGCATATACGTCTGAACATGATTTGTTCAAAATAGCTTGTGCCAAATAGTTGTATAAGAATGCCTATGAAAGCTACCCACAACCAGCGATTTGGTTTAAGGTTTAGGGTTTAGGGTGTTATTAAAGGATAGGATCTAGTGAACTTTCTAGGAACTCATCAGCTCTCAGCTATTCGCCACTTAACAATGATTTCCATGTTGAAAATCCATTGGTCGTTTATTCCCCATAATGGGATTTATAATTTGATAAAACCTATTCTAAGATGTATAGGACCTAAACACATTAGCATGGAGTGTCAATGGACTCACATCTAGCATAAGAGGTGAGTAGGTTGACTAGATTGAGAATGATTGTCAACGGACTTACATCCAACCTAAGAGTTGACTAAGGAATAGTATGTCTTACTCTGTTTAAGGTTATTTTATAAATATCCTCTGAATCTAAATTTGATAAAGAGAAGGGAAAAGGTGGAGTGGTGGTAAAAGAGCATGGTTCTATAAAAATAGAACCATATAACATGTTCTACACAATGCCAAAGATTAAAGGCATCTACGGAAGGAAACCCTTAGCTAGGGAAGTAAATTGACACTAGAAATAGATTAAGAAGACTCAACCTTACTAGGTAAAATTGACGGAAAAGTAGACATAGACTGTTAACAAATTGACGGAAAAGTAGAGCATCACTTTATCCAGCATTACAAAATGTAGTTTAAAATTTTGTTAAGTGTTGTTTTAGGTTCGGAATGCCCCAAACACTTTGACGATCAAAGGAACAAATCCTTTGAGGAACTAGACAAAATCAAACTCTTTAAGATAGGGGCGTCTTTTAGGTATTGACCACCTCGGGCTTGAGCTAAAGCATCCTTTACTTATTGTTCAATCAAAAATTTCAAGTTTTTCTTGTGAATAGATGGTGCTTATAAGTGTTTCTTCGAGACTTTCTCCTTAGATGCTTTTGTTATTATGTTATTTGTCATATGGACAATCTCAGGCTTCTCCACTTTTATATGTATTGGCATTGAAGTTGGAGTTCACTTTTCAATCGTTGGTGTTGAGACTTTCATTCTCATCCCCATACCATCAAATGGTTCATCCCTCTATATACTAGCTTCTGATTCACATAACACTTAATCAATAGGTTTACCTCTTACATGTTTCGAACCAATTGGGGGGTATTTGGGCCCTTTATCAATATCCATTTCTTCTAACTTGATCTCATTTTCCTTCACACTTTCATCCAGATTTTGAGTGACAACAACCACAACAAAGCAGCATCCAACAACTCTCTTCGCCAATGGCAGAAAATCTTATTCACAACATGCATTTTGATCACTATGTCTGCATCTATATAATGATATATAACATATTTAATTATCAATTTAAAATGTAACCTTTGTTGTAGCAGTTAATAATCTTAGAAATATGATATCAAAGGGCATTTTGGGGGAACAAAATACAAATAAAAAAAAAAATTCTTCTTAATCTTTCTCACTATTTTCATTCCCTTTTTCTTTATCTTTGCTGAATGTTATGCCAAGAACTTGCATGTCCTAAAAAGGGTTATGAAAAAAATTATGTATGAGTTTAACTTTTTTTATTACTTTTGTTCATTGTCATACATGTCATTTAATATCTCTTAATTAAATATAATTACTTAATAGTATAATTATTTTTAATGATAATTATAAAGAAATTGTTAGATAATAAAATTAATAATTTAATTTTTTAACTAATACTTTAGCTGTTATATAGATAACATGCTTCATGTAAAATCAATTATAATCTCATATGTATTTTCATAAGATAATGTTGGGTCGATGATGGCTGGGAAGAAATACTGATTTACTTGAACACTGCGCCCTGCCTACGCAGCTTGGGATGGTTCTGAACGAAATTTTGTCGCCAATCAAGATAAATGGTTACCTTTCATAAATTTCAATTGATTTAAAGCTGAATTTTGGCTTTTTAAGAAGCCAAAAGTCTATCATTCAACCAAATAATTATGGGGGTGAAGAAGATATTCAGAAATTATATTTTTATAATCGATGAATTAGTTAAGTTTGGAAATAAAAAAATAATTAGACAATTTATATTTTATTTAATCAGACCCAATCACCCGTCCATCACATGACCAAAGTTTTTTTTCTGATTTTTTTTTTCTAATTCAATGATTGATTTTTTGTGGAAATAATTTGATTTTTAGCGTTTTTAATGATAAATTATGATAATATGCTTATTAATATATAAAAAACTTAGGGGTTTATGCACCCCTTTCAAAGAAATTATCATTATTAATTTCTTAAATTAATCCTTACAAATGACTTGAATGAAAGGCTATAATAACATATAATTGATGTAAAATGTGTCTCCATAAAAATGTTAAAATATTTCCAAAAGTATTAAAATAAAATAATTTTAAATTTGTTACCAAGTAATGAATATCTAATTATTTTATATAAAATTTCCATTGTAATTTAACCACGATTTGTTCATAGTCTCTCACATAATTTGACGAATGTATGTTGGCTTGAGCATGAATATTTCCAACATGACAGACATTTGAAAGAAACGTCCACAAGATAAATTAGCTTAGGACGCAATAGGTCCAATGAATAAAAGTTATGGGCTTTTGCGTTAACGCCTAAACATTAATTTTTTTGTATCATATCAAAAGTATTGATGCGTGCTAAAAAATTCAAGGCGATAGAGTTATTAATTATCGTCTTAGCGTTGCACGAGATTTCAATATACACTCAGATAAAAGAAAAAAATAGATAATTACACCAAAATTTTTTTATGCGGAAAACCCGTAAATGGAAAAAAAAAACATTGTAAGATGATGATTACAGAGATCCATTTGTCCCATAGAAGAGAAATAAATACAAACTCTTCTAAATTACAATGTCGACGTGCGAATGAACTTGTAGTAAGAAGTGGGCATCAGTCGATGACGATTGATGGAGTTCGACAGGTGGTGGTCGACGACGGTCGGCGGAGGTCAATGATAATCGATGGCGATAAGCGGTGGTTAATGACAGTCAACGACAATCGAAGGTAGTTGGAGAGGTGTTGGACTTCAGCTCCTTCTCAAAGCTTCAAGTTCTTTCTCAATCCTCAGTTCTCATTCCCCCTCCCCTCATGAGAAGAGTGTGGCTTTATTATAGTGTTCTAGGTGCAAGTATTGAAATAATATGAATCAATTTTGATTAGACGATCCGGAGAGTTTTCTTCAATCAGACGGTGTTTGATGGACATTTTGAGTGTCTTAACGATGTTGGAATTGATCAATCTTAGGCTCACCAGATTCATCTTGTTGAGGCGCTCTATTTGACTATATGCTTGCTAGATTCTGCAATTCTTTGACCATCTAAATATTTCAGTAAATCTTCCAAGAGTGGTATAATGACTTGATCTGAGCTTGATTTGACTCATATTGGATTTATTTTGATATCATTGGGAGTGTCTTATCTAATCGGCCAATTTGACTATAAATTTGTTGAAATCGGAGCTTTGGACGACTCTTAATTGAAGCTTAAATTTTTCTTACTTAAAATATCGTCTCAAGATTCGTATCATGCTTCGAGATTCATGTCATGCCTCAAGATTTAGGTAGGATGATGAAGTTTGTTGGTGGCTTATCAAATATAGCAATTATAATTTTTAAAAAGTGAAATACATAATTTAATATATAAATAAAAAGTCATATAAAAATTAAAATATAAGTATTAGATGTATAAATATAATTGAATGAATCATTAAAAAAAATTCATAAAATTTAATATGGTCACAAGGTGACAATGTCAAATCTTTCGGTGTCAAGCTTTGGAGTTAGACCAAAGCATTGCACAAGTGGTCTGCCAGGTTCGTCATAAGCGCTCTTAGAATGAGCAAACTTGGCCAGAAGATTTTAAATAAAAATTGGGCTTACGCTCGACCCAAGCCTGTTTTATCTTGTTAAAGTCTGAATCAGCCCGACCCGCGCCAAACTTGACCCACCCAATGCCACAATATTCAAAATTTTGCGCACAAATATCATTCATGCAATATTTTTTACTTCTTATATTTAGGCCTCTATATTTGCAACATAATTTCATAAAATTATTATTATCATTATTATTATTATTATTATTATTATTATTTTGTTTAAAAACATTATCTTAATATCAAAATTACATTCAAAATAAATAATAGGAAAACAATATTCCCATTTTTTCTCTAAAGAATAAGTATTTCCTATAATGAAGAATTATCACATTGAAAGTAGACAAATTTCATATGAGAAATTTATTATATAAATAAAAAGAAATCCTTTTAAAATAAAATCTTAAACAACATGTAATTTTATTTCTGCCAAAAAATTTGCATTTATTTTATTGTAAGTAAAAAAAACAATTTTTCTTTTAAGACTCCCAAGACAACCTAGCTCATTTAATGGGTTGGCCTGACTATAAAATTTTAAATAAAAATCTTGTTGAATTCGGGACCGAGCGTGCTTAAACTGATCAAAGCCCGGATAAGCCTATCCCATGCTAAAACTGATCCAACTAATGCTTAGGTCTATTTGGAGTCATAGTATCTGAAAGTCAAATAAAAACCTCTTACATGTGGAAAGACGACTGAATTTATGCACACTTGCCATTGACGTAGTGATAGAGGATTTAATTTCTCACTCTAAGGATACAAATTTAAATCACAGATATTATCGTTTGTGCTCAACTTTCACGGAAAAAAAAAAAACTAAATATATCATAAAGTCATTTCAGGGTGAGTTTCGAGCGACAGTGTAGTGGCGGTGAGGTGTTGCACCACAATTTCTTTCTTTTTTTTTTTTTGACAAACAACGTTTTACCAGCTTTCTTAAAATGCTTCAATTAAAAGTTGTGTTTTCCCTTGGACCTCGCTAAGGATCTATTTGGGGCAGTTGCAGCTAATCTGGATAAGCTGCTGAGCAGTAGTTGATCTGGATAAGTTGGTTGGTTATTTAGTTTGTGCTATTGGAAAACATCTATTTTACTGTTGTTTCAAGATAAATGATCATTCTGCCCCTATGAAGTAATGTTTTCTGCAACAAAACTGTCATAGCAATATATTTGATATTTGAGAAGCAAAAAATCACTTTAGAATGGTACAAAAATAAAATACACATCTCACTTAACAATGACTATCAAGAACCTAAAAAATATATTTTAAAATTACAATTAAAAATATGATAATAATAACTTTAAAATGCAGACGACGTATGTCACATGATATGTTATCCTCCAGGGATACCATCCAACTCTGATCACTAATACATGAAACATAAAATAAACATGAACATGATAAAATAAAAAAGAATCGTCTAATCAACTTCAAACAATGGTGTTGGTAATCTGCACTCACAAGTGAACCATTTCTGAAGCATCTTTGCCATCCTAGGTGTAATCTTCCTATAACTATGCCTCTAGCTGTAGTATAGATTGACCTACGGGAAATTCAAATGCTTCTGGCGGGACCTGCATGTGATCATTGTCAATCATGCTGAGGTCTACATATGTTAGAGAATAATGTCATGGAATATAGTTGTGGAGTGTCATCGCGACCACTACAATCTGTACCTATTTTGGAAATGAATACGTCGGCATATCATGTAGTATGACTCATTTCTTCCTCCACACTTCAAGCATTCTCTCAATTACGCCATGCAAAGATGAGTGTCTTTTTTAAACATTTCCTTCCTGCAAAGAGCAACACCGCTGGATCTTTTGAAATAAGGAATGTGATATTTTGTATCTAAAAATGACTTCAGATACCCCCTCTATTACGGATTACCAGCACCGAACAAGTAATATTTACCTGTCCCAAATATCATAATTAGTAATAAACTAAAAAAATCAATGTGGTTGATAGCTTTAAGAAACTGGAGGTGGGTGAGGGAAGTCGTGTCCTCGGTTTCTTGTCGCAAAAGCAAACATATGACTTTCATGTGAACTGACTTTCCGACTAGTCATCACAAAAGTAAAATAAATATTGAAGTCAAATACGACCATCACATTTAGTGTGGGTGATCCACACCGTGCAATGAAAGCTACCTTTTCAATATTGGATACTCATTCATCCACATGGGTTTCATCAATCGATCCAATACAGTTCTATAAAATTAAATAAAGTTGTGACAATCACACAAGTCATTTTGACATCCAAATGAAATATGTTAAAAAGAATTACCTAAAAAATTAATTGCAATCTTTGTTGGAGTCTACTCGATTTTTGGATCCTCTAGCTGCTAATTGTCTCTGTGCCAACAAATTGATAAGAGCTTTCAATATCATTGATAAATATCTGCTAATTGTCTCTAATGAATGTTGGAATCACTCATTCACTCCTCTCATTGATTTATTTTGTGAAACAATGTAGAGAGTTATTGTTAACACTTCCCTTGTTGTTATTATTGAGCAGGCTTGGAGTCCAGGATAGCTATCGAGTTTGTCAAGCAGATCCATAAATATAGACTGTCATACGAAACATGTTACTCAATCTTGTGGGGGTGTCCATGTAGTAGCTCCCCAGCCCATTTATCATCAATAAATATTGATTTCATGCATAAAGTTTGTTTGACGTATGAGTTATAGTATTCATATAGCAAACATGAGGCCGTCGTAATCTTTCTTCTCAAGCTCTCGCTCTGAGTCCATTCTAAATATGTGCTCTGCTCAGGTAATATGTGTGAATCAGATAGCATTAATTGAACATCTAAAATCTAAAGCTAGAGTATAATGAGAAGAGATAAATACAGAGCAACATATAGATTGTTCGTGCTACAAAGAAAAACAACTAAATCAGATATCTCATGAAACAAACAAAAAAAAACTAAAGCCGCTAAATAATAACTCAACAAAATCAACTATCCTTGTTATCCATAAAAAATGTAAATAGTTGACTCTACAGTCAGATGACATTTTCATGAATATATGTCTGCTGGTCGGATCCTCCAGCAACTTCAACTAATTCATATACAACAATTTATCCCCATATACTTTGGGATACATCTCCAGAACTTGAAGAAAGTCGTCTATGGAGGTGTCATGTGAAGTGCCAACCTAAATTGTGCAAGGATCTACCAATTTTGTTATTTGAGTTCTAAAAAAACTAGTACTTCTTTTTTCCTTTTCTCCACCATAGGACGCTTTGACCATCATGTAGACTCCAACTCCTTTTGGTTTAGGTTGTGGCCTTCACCGAACCCAGTTACATGCTTGGTCTCCAAATCCTCTTATGTGCTTGCAAACTCATGCTCACTTGATGTGAATGAATGAGTGCCTGTTGCAACAACCCACAACATATAGTTCAACTTGTCCACCAGGTCAGGGTTAATACCATTGAATTTGAATTTTTATTGGTTGGCACTTCCTGCAACAAACGTGCAAGTTTATTACTCAAAGCAGCTTAGTATAATAAACAATGGAAAAACAAGTAATCATTTGATAATTTATTACCTTTAATTTCTTAGTCCACCAGTCTTCAGAAGCATTTGTTGTCTGTTTCACTAGATCACAATCCAAGCTCACGGATTCCCGTTTTAGTTTCTTTCATAATTTTCAATCCTTGATCAATTGATCTTGTTTATTCTTAAATTTAATATATCATAATCCCTTCTTGTCATTTCCTTGAACTTCTTCATAATATTTTGTCATCCTTCTTTATTAAAATAAATGGTGGGTATATTTGGTAGCTCGTTCTCACTAAGATAGATGTCATAAAATATGATTGTGACTTCTTTATCCAAAATGGCCGATGAACCGACTTCTTTGGTCTTAACAGTTGCGTTACTAACAAATAAAAAGAAAAACATTAATATTTTAGATAAACCAGAAAACAGACAATAACAATCACCCAACCCCCATCACAGCCAGCAACCAACCCCCACCACAACTGCTACCCAACACCCACCATAGCCACCACCAAAACCCCACCACAACCACCACCCATCCCCCACCATAGCCACCAACCAGCTCCCACCAAAGCCACCATCCAACACTTAGCACAACCACCAATCAACTCTCACCACATTCACCATCCAGCACCCACCACAGTCACCATCCAACACCCAACACAACCACCAATCTACCCCCGACACAACTACCACCCAAACCCCACCATAGTTACCATCAAAACCCCCACTAAAGCCACCATCTACCCCCCACCGCATCCACCACCCAACCCCAACCATATATCCAAAAACTTCCCACATTCATAGATGAAATAAAAAAATTGTACATAATTTTGAGATGATGCAATTACAATCAGGCTAGCAGAGACAAAACCTTGCATAAATGAAGCACTCTATCTCATCTATTTCTTTTTTTTTTTTAAATTACCACTCAAACACCAAAGGAAGTGAAGAAACCTCAGCCCATATTTTTCATTTGGAGCAATTACATATGGGGCCCCTGAAACATTACTATGTAAAGGTGAAGCATGTTCTTCCATCCAAGCTTCAGTTTCACACTTGAAACATAAACAAAAACGGGTATAATTTTGAGATGAGTCTTATAGCAAGTCCAAACTACTCAATGTTGAACCTTCACATACAAATGAAGCACCAAATTCACTTGCCACTCAAAACTACTCAATGCTGAATCATCATTCAAACTAGAAGTAGCAAGCCTATCAATTTTTCAAACATGGTACAAATGAAGCACCCGATTTCATCCATTTTTCACATAAGATACCCGAAATAATAGCATGCACAAATCAAGCACCTGAGTTGACCCTTTCATTTGATATCCAATGCATTTCACCTTTCTTTCGTTGCAAGATTCAAATCCAAAATCAACAATACCACAAATGAGAAATCCAAAAGCACAAATCACCAATATGAAGAAAATCTCACATCAAATTGCAAAACAGAGAGCCAAAAATCACATAAGGAAAGCCAATTCATCGATAATTGTATGAATTTACTTATAGAGCACAGTAACCAGAGCTCCGAGTGAGAAGGGAGAGGAGAAAAGCAACGCTAAGGATGATAGAGACGTGGCTGAGGGAGAGAAACACAACCTTCGCGAGATCGATCTCACCTAAGGCAAGCGAGAGTCGAGAGAGTGTCTAGGGGGCAGTGGGATAATAGTTCCTTAATGGAATGTGGGCCACAGGGTCGATCCCGCAGCCGCGTTTAATCTGAAATTCTATCAGTGTATTAGAATAATCTTTGTGATGCACCAGTCAAAAAGGACGCGCCGCGTTTGTGAAACGCGTCTCGAGCATTAAGTTGCCCCAAATGCACCCTAAATATGGTGGCTGTTAGAAAGTTGGGGTCTCATTTTTTTCAAAACAACGATTTTGTAATAGTCATTGCAACTTTTTGATGTAACTGTCAAAAACTGACCCTTAGTGTGTTATTTTTCATAAATTTTAATTGATTTTTTACTTTTGTCTTTTAAGGCTGAATTTTTTTTTTTAGGAAGCCAAACGTGTACCATTCAACCAAATAATTATTGGTGTGAAGAAGATATTCAGGCATTATATTTTTATAATCTACAAATTATTTAAGTTTGGAAATAAAAAAATAATTAGACAATTTATATTTTGTTTCATCAGAACCAGTCACCCGTCCATTACATGACCAAAGTTTTTTTCTGATTTTTTTTCTAATTCAATGATTGAATTTTTGTAGAAATAATTTGATTTCTATGGTTTTTAATGATAAATTACAATAATATGCTTACTAATATATAAAAAACTGGGGTGGGAGGACAAATCTAACCTTTGTGACTAGGAATGTAAATGAGCCGAACACGAGTGAACACATCTTAGTTCGTGTTCGGCTCGTTAACTTATTGAACAAAATTAATGAGCCGAACATGGTCTTCTTAATGAGCCGAACACGAGCTCTTCACGAACAACGAACCGTTTTGACAGCCCTATTTGTGACATGTTCTTTCCGGTGCACCGCTATCAAATAACTTATCATGACTAATTTCTTAAATTATAACTTATAATTTCTTAAATGAACCGTATAATAACATATATTTGATGTAAAATGTGTCTCCTTAAAAATGTTAAAATATTGTCAAATTTATTAAAATAATATAATTTTAAATATGCTATAAACTCCTACCCATTAATGAATATCTAATTATTTTATATAAATTTTCTCTTGTAATTTATCCTCGATTTCTTCAAGTCTCTCACATTTTTGTTTTCTTCCTTGGCCTGAGCATGAATGTTTCCAACATGACAGACATTTGAAAGAAATGTCCACAAAATAAATTAGATTAGGACGCAATAGGTCCAATGAATAAAATTT
>NEWO01000177.1:123278-149695 GCA_003013225.1 Phalaenopsis aphrodite
AAAAACAGACAAAAAGTAAAAAATCTCAATGACAGACTAACAAAAGGAAGACAAAACAGTCTCCATGAATCATCAAAGCTACCTCAGGAGATGGGCAAGTATCATATTGATACCACATTAGAAGCACCAACCTTGGCTGGAAATTAGCAGGTCTATTAGCCTCCCTAAGTGTGTGAGACTAGACAGCATTGAATTTAGGAAGGAGATCAGCAATTCTTCTCCAGATGACATGTAGAGACAAAGGACAGCAAGATTTACAACTGCACATATTAAAAATCAATAAGGATTCTGTATCATTGTAAATGAATTTCCAATTTAACTTGACAGCCAGCAATAAGGCATAAAACACAGCCAACGGCGAGAGCAAGAAGAGAAATAGGACAGCAAGGAGAAGAGAATAAGAGAAGGCAATGCCCCAAATGATTTCTGAAAAAGCCACCAATCCCAGTTTTGCTAATACAAAAACTGCCATCAATGTTCACCTTTACGCAAGGCCTAATTGGTTTAGCCTGAAAATAAGCTTCGTGAAGTTTTTGTAATGGGAATTGAGAGGAATGGACCGAGCACCATGCCCTTCCCTTTAAATTCAGTGGCTCTAGAATTGCTGAAGGAAATAGATTTAGAGATGAAAGATTTATTATTCCTATTTGCTCTCGCAGGTGAGATCTGACAGTTATCATGTTTAGCCCTATTTCTGGCAAGCCAAATGAACCAGCAAATAATAAAAGGGACTAGTTTCTAGAAATGTGCATCAACTTTGTGAAGTTTTCTCCAGCAATCCAAACAATGGTCCAAGGATCTATATCAATCAGTAGGCATTGAGACAACAAATAATTCCTTGATTTCATTCCAGATTTTGATAGTAGAGTAGCAGGAGAAAAAAAATATGGAAAAACTCTCCTCCATTTTACAAAGCTGATGGATGGAAGAAACATGAGACCCTTAAGCTTTAGAATATAATTAGTAGGAACCAGCTGTAAGAGCATTCTCAAAGTGAAGAAGAACTGAGAAGGCTTAAGGAAACGGTTCCAGATTCTGGTTCCCCAATAAACCTGGTGGGATGGAACATATTTGTTAGCAATTATTTGGGAAATAAAATCAGTGGCAGACATTTTGTTTCTCATCTTGTCGGTCACTTAAGTTCAATAGGGATAGTGCTAATTAAATCCACAAGATCATCATCAATAAGCTGACTAAGTTTATGTATATCCAACAGCCATCAGAACAAGTATCAGCAACCAGAAGATCTTGTGAATACACCCCAGTCGCAGACTTTGCAAGAGGGCCAAATAAGGTCCACTCATCTAGCCAAAAATTAATATCGCATTTCCCCAGTTCCCAAGCAATAAATACAATTTTCAATGCCAATGAAGCCTAGAGAGAATAAAATGTAATTAGGTGGCCTGGAGGCACCATCCATGGGGTATGCCTCCATTATGCAGCCTCCCATGACTTAGGTGGCCTGAAGGCACCATCCTTGGGGTATGCCTCCATTATGCAGCCTCCCATGACCAAGAGAAACAAGAAAAAACTGTCATACACATGTTCTCCATTATAAAATTAACCGGGCAAAACAAATTTAACAAAAATTAAAAAAAAAAATCATTAACATTAAAGAAAATAGAGCCTGGGAAGCTTGATATCAGCAAGTTTCAGGTTTGCTGACTAATATCATCCAATGAATGAACCATATAATCGAATAAATTAGAAAAAGAAGTAAATTCACCTGGATGTATTCGACAAAGTTACTCAGTAAACCCTGAGTTTCCTCTTGATTTTCACTTGCTGTAGTACCTTCTGCATCAATAGAAAATTCCCCTTTCCATTTCTCAAATTCCAAAGCAGCAGCATCCTCCTCCTTTGCTCTCTGAGCTAGAGCTTCTTCTTCCTAAAACAGCTTACAGAATGTTATAATTACATGAATTTAACTAGCTCTGTGTTTTGTGGTCTGACTGATGAAAGCAAGTACAGCAAAAACCAACCATAGCACGCTCTCTTGCTTCACGATCCTCATCCTTCCTTCTCCTCAATTCTTCATAGCGATCTTGCTTTGTTTTTCTAGATTCTCTTGCAGCATCCTCAGCCTTACAAGGAAATGTGATTTTACAAAATGTTTTTTTATAAAAACAAATATAGCCACAAGAAAGGAATATTTAAAAGATGATAACCTGTCTTTGTGCTTCACGCTCTTGTCTTTTCCTCTCTTTTTTTGTCGAAGCTTTAGCAACATAATTATCATCCTCAGGAACCTCGTCATCACTTCCAGAAAGAAGATCTGATAATCATAATTACTATAATATTAAAATTACGACCAACCTTCTATCAAATAGAATAAAAGTTCATCATGAATAATGCAAGCAAATCAGGTAGATTTTAAACCAGTTCAACCTGCATTCCCTCCCCACCCACCCAACTTGAGATAAAATATCAGCAACAAATGCCTTTCGCTCAATTCATGTATCTGGTTATAAAATGGCATTCTTACTGTGAAAAAATCTAAAAGAATAATGTTGATTTCAATCAATTCTAATTACAAGCAACCAGAGGTTTACATAAGTGTTATAGAGAAAAAAAAAAAGGAAATTAACACAAGAAATGAAAGTTAAAATAAATAAACAAAGTTCATTTGAATGAGAAAATTCTCTAATCAATAATTTCAAAATCCAGGAATTAATTTGAATTGTTGCCACAAGTAGCCATTCCGGGATGGAAATTGCATGAAAATTTTAATTCTGACACTTGCTATCCTTAGCTCGAATGATAGACATGTTCTCATTAAGAGAAAGTACATCATCTTTCACGGGATTTAAATTCTAACTCAATCAAAATATACATTAAGGCCCTCAAGAAAGTAACAGACTGCATTATCCTAAATAAATTTTATCACAATAATCACACCCTCGTTGCACTTCAATTTGATGGCTCGGTAGTGTTTTAATTCTTGCCACATTCTTCAAGAGCTCAGCATATTTTGTGATAGGTTTATTACCATATTATATAGTGGTAGTATTCATTTTAATCTCAAATATAAGGAATGCATCCTTTGATTTCGAATATGTTTGTCTTAAGGAATCACAATGGTCTTTTATATTGGTTAAAAATATACATGTGTCAGTGATTTCTAGTCATTACATTCCATAATCATGACATTATCAAGGAATATTTCTCATCCTAAGCATCAAATATTGCATCTCCTTAATTAGGTTTGATACCTAGCATTTGATTTAGTTTCCCTTTCCCTTTAAGAAAAGCTCGAATTAGTTCAGATCATATTAAGTAGTTCTTTTCCATTTAAAAATTACTAGAAGATAAATAAGGAATTATTTGTTCAGATATTTTAAAAATAGATGTCATTTTGAATAAGAGAGATCGACAACAGGATGGATGCAGAAATCAACAACAAAAGAAATCAACAGCAGAGGTTGAGAATGAGTAAAAAAAATAAGCAAAGGACACCGACTACAGGTTGACATCGAAAAGAAATTGACAGACAAAAAACAAAGATTAGCACAGATCAACAAGCAAACATTTATAAGCAAAATTTGAAAATGAGACCAATAGAGCAAAAATCAATGACAAGAAGCATCAGCACAACAGATGGTGGTCATAAAACTTGAGAAGCAAGAATAAACCAAAATGCCTAATGCCCAAACACCATGTGAGAAAATCTAAGGAACCGTTTAATCTCCCTTCATTCTAATTACAAGCATCACGTCCTATATTAATAGAAAAACAAAAGAACACAATACTTAGTTTCAGTTATTACAAATAAAGTGCCGTTGAACTAGTTTGAGTTATTACAAATAAGAAGTCATTCATGGAATAGTCATGTTGGACTGTTTTAATTCTAGCACTTGCAGTACTTAGTTTTTTATATAGAAAATCAATCCAGTTTTAAACAGCATGAACACTTTCTAGCACATTAAAAATTAGACTTAATCAGATTGGTAAAAGTTTACTGAGGGAGATTAAATTTAACAATTAAATGCAAAGAAGATTTAGTTTTATAAGAAACCAACAATGGTCATGTTAGCCAGAGTCATGCATACAGCCTTTTTTTCTTAATTCAAAATTTTCTTTTATTTAAATTTAAGGAAGAAATAACTTTGGAAGAGCACGATGATAAAATAGTAAAATAAAATAAATATATACTAAATTGATCCAAAAAAGTGAGTTGGAGTTTGGTCTGAAAATTTTGTATAAAGATAAGACTATAAATAAAGATAAAATACCTATTTAGATTTCGAGAGTATTAGAAAATAATGCAGTTATTTTGAAGATTTAATGGAAGTTTAAAGAATAAGATTAAATAATTGGAGAAGAAACATTTGAGCACCAACATTTAAGAACAAAGAAGATACTCGAGATTATGCTAACTATAGATAAACCAAACTTATGAGCCATATAATGAAGCCATGGGATAGAATAACGATATATAAGCTTATAAAAATTACATTAATTTCAGTTACAACTATGGTTTCCAGTTAGAAAGATAAACTATAAAGCAATTTTTATGTCAAGATAATTAACAGGAAAGTTTAGAGAATAGATAAAAGATATTCATATGATACAAATTAATCGTAAGAAGGCACATAATCAAGTAGCACGGGAATTTATTTGTTGTGGTCCACGGCAAAGAAGTATATACCAAAAGAATGCTCTCCATAAATAAAGATTTGTTTAATAACACATCAACTGATATTTTTTATAAAAAAATCACAATATATTAACTCAAGAATAATGAGAGTGCATAAAGAATATTTACCAACAAATGCTAGAGAAAAAGAAAAAAAATATACAAGGAAGACAAGATACAAAGATTTCATTTTGATTGTCTAGCATGAAGCCTAGTGAAATGAGAGAGTGGTGCTTTTTTTTTTCTGATTCATATCATTTCTGGTATAAAGAATGTGAAGTATTTTATACACCAGAGAGTAAATATTTTGACTGCTTTCAATCAGAATCAAAAGCATGTTTTGATAAATAATCATCATTTTGATTTTCAAAACATTAGCCACAAATCAGCCAAGAACTTACAAATTACCCAGAACTTAAGAGAAAATTTAATAGTGAGAGAACAAAAGGTCTCGCAAGCAAAAAAAATTTCATCATCATAAAAGAAATGAGTAGACTTTCCTTGAAAGGCAATCTTCCCAAAAGTCCTTCTTGCTAGTACGACCGCTATTAGTCACTCAATCCCCCCATTCCATTACAAGCTAATAACCAACCTTATATATTAAAATAAAAAAATCAAATCAAATCCACCTCTAGGCTCTAGAAAACATGAAAAAAATATATCAAATTTGTGCTTTTGCCATAACTACAATGAAATTACAGTAGTTACAGTAAACTCACTGTAGCTATAGTGAAATAATTGATTATTAACTTGTAAGACAATAAAAATTACATCCATTTTCTTACCAAATGAAATCGAACTACGAGAGAGAAGCAGAAGTTGTGAGTGAGCGACGGTTGCGCCGCTGAGCAGTCGTCTACATGCGAGAGAGGAAGCAAACAACGGCTACAGGATCAACACCTGCGAGATCTACGTGCAGGAGAGAAGCGGGTCGCACAGACACCTGTGGGATTGTCTACATGCAAGAGAGGAAGCAGACGGCGCCTGCAAGATCTTCTGCGTGCGAGAGAGGACGCCTGCAGAATTGACAATTGTGGGGTCGTCTGCATGCGCGAGAGACTCATGAAGGAGGTAGGTATGGAATATTATGGATTTTTTTTATCCAATTCAAAAGCAGCTCGCGAACACATTCAGGGTGTTCCCACGCATAAACCTTGTGAGGTTTACATCCCCCTCGTGGGCTTGGGGCGAATTGGCTCACGCCTTGTCGAAAGGCACGCATTGCCCCATGCGAGAGAGGAAGCAAAAAGCAGCTACGGGATCTACGCCTACAAGATCTACGTGTTGGAGAGAAGCAAGCTACGCAAACGACTGTGGGATTATCTACGTGTGAAAGAGGAACACAAAGTGCCTGCAGGATCTTCTGCGTGTAAGAGAGGATACCTGCGGAATCGACAATTACGAGGTCGTCTACATGCAGGAGAGACGTGTGAATGAGGTAAGTCTGGAAAATTAAGGATTTTTTTTATTTTTATCGGATTCAAAAGTAGGGTGTACGCCACGTGGGGCGCAACATGCCCACGTGAACACGTTCAGGTGTTCCCGTGCGTAAGCCTCTTGAGGTTTGCATCCCCCTCATGGGCTTGGGGCGAATTGGCTCGCGCCTCGACTAGGGGCACGCCTCGTCCCGAAAACGCCCTTTAAAATAAAGGTAATGATGCACTGGATTCTTCGAAATACTAATGGTGGTTTGATTTCCATAAAAAAAAGTTTATGGGACTGACTGTGGAACATCGCAATTCATTATTTTTTGAACATGCATTTCTTCATAACCCGTTCTCTTATTTTGCACTATTTTTAGAGACTACTGTTTGCTTCTTACTCCTCCATGTAATATGATTTTCCCATACATATGAACAGTACACAAATTTTGATCTTCAGCCTGTGAGTTCTCCTACCCAACTAGCATCAGTATAATCATCGACAACTCTATTGTCTAATTTCATATAAAATAACCCTCTGACATGGGACTTCTTAAGAAATCTCAATATTTTGTAAATCATCTTCAAATCATCTTCATTTGAACTATTCATATGTTAACTCATGATACTGACAGAATAAGTTATATCAGATCTAGTGTGTGACAAGTATATAAACTTTCCAACTAATATATGGAATCTACTTTTTTGGCTAGTATTTTTTCTCCCCTTGAATGTAACATTTTTTGTTGAAATCTATAGGAATCTCAGCAGGTTTATGCCCCAGCATTCTTATCTCATTAATAGGTCAAAATGTACATTTTTTTGGGATGTCATAATTCCCGCCTTGTACCTAGCCACTTCAACAACCAGAAAGTATCTCAAAGCTCCTAAATCCTTAATCTCAAATTTAGTGACAAAAACCTCTTTAATCTTCTTAATTTATTTTTCATCATCACTTGTCAGGACCAAATCATCTACATAAACAATGGGTATAACATTTTTATCTCCTTGTGTATGTTCTATAAACAGTGTATGATCAACTTGGCATTGGATGTACCCATCAGATTTCATAGTCTTGACAAACTTGTCAAACTAAGCCCGCGGAGATTGTTTGGGGGCATAAAGTGACTTTTTAAGTTTACAAACATATTTATTTGAAATATGTTTTAATCATTGTGAGATCTCCATATACACTTTTTCCTCAATATCTCCATTCAAAAAAATATTCTTGATATCAAATTTATACAGTTCTTACACTATCAATGATAGAAGAACTCTTACATAGTTTAGCTTGGCCACTGGTGCAAAGATTTCTTAATAGTTCATCCCATAAGACTAAGTGAAACCTTTAGCCGCCAACTTGACCTTAAATCTCTCAATGCTCTCGTATGTTTTGTACTTGACTTTGAACATTTATTTTTGCCCAACGGGTCTTTTATCTGAAGAAAGCTTTGTAAAGATCCATGTGTCATTTAGATCAAATGCTTCGATCTCCTTTTCAACTACTTTTTTTACATTATGAACTTTGAAGTGATTCATGAAAAGACTTGGATATCTACGCACTATCAAGATCATGTACATAAGCTTTAAAAGACGATAATTTCCAATAGGTAACATAGTGATGGATAAGATAATTTGTGCAACTTTCTCTGTCTTCTTCTACTAGATTCCACCTCGCTTGAAACTTCAAAGATGTGTGTATTTAGGTTTGGTTGTGAAGTCATGTGGGTACATATTGTCTTTAACCTTTCCAGTGGACTTTTTCTCCTACTAAAAACACAAAGTTCCTTGTGCATTTCGTTGTTGTCAATCTCAAAACGAATGCCCTCGAGTGGTGAAACTTGGGAGGCATGATGGTTAGAGGGAAGTGGAATAGGTAGTGGTGCCTCTAGTTCAGTGTGAGTATCTCGCGTAGTGTCCCAAATCTAATACTCACCCAGACTCTCACCTTAAATTTCAGATTATGGATAGTAAGTTTATTTTTCAGAGAATGTAACATTCATGGAGTTCTAATATTTATTTAGTAATGAGATAACAACACTTATACTCATTTCTGTTAGCGGCATAGCCAATAAATATACATTTGATAGATTATAGGTCAAGCTTTGTACAGCTTGGTTGTTGAATGTAAACAAAAGAGACAGCAAAATATTTTTAAAGGAAGATTGGACGAGAATGCTCTAACAAGAGAATATGCTTCCATCAAAACATAGAGAAGGGTTTTGAATCCAAGGACCCTGCTTGGCATTCTATTGATGAGGTAGGTGATTATAAGCATTGCATTTCCCCAAAAAAATTTTAGGGCATCATGAGAAGCATTATAAACCTAAATGCCTCAAGGAGATGTTTATTTCTCCTCCCAGCAATCACATTTGTTGTAGAGCCTCAGCATTGAAACTCACATGGATGATGCTATTCATTTTAGTATAGGGTCTAAGGATCGAGATGAAGTATTCCTTTAGAATATAAGTTTTAATAATCTAAATTTTGCATTGAACTTGAGCGTAAATCATGTCACAAAATGACTGAAAAATTTGTGTAGTCTCAAATTTATCTTTGATGAGGGATATCCCACTAGTTCTATGTGACAACAATAAAGGAGACAAACCATATAGCTCCAATGATGATTTTTAATTTTAATTGTCCCCAAATATTATTGTTGACTATCGAGAAAGGATGTAAAGTTTTGTGCTAAGATAGAGAATATATATGATGAGTACGCTTAGCCAATTGGCAAGTTTCACATTAATAAAAGACTTTTTATTAATAATAGACAGGGGTACAATTTTGTAAAATAATGAGAATTGAGATGACTAGGACGACAATCAACAAGCTCCAACACAACAGAAACATGAGAAGATGATGGTGTAGTAAACGCAATCTTGTGTTAAGAAAATAACTCTCCTTGAGAAGGTATAGACCTTGATAAAATTCAACATTGTCAATCACTTTCCCCGAATCCACCACATCAAATTCATAAGACTTATAATGGGATTTAGTAACACAATTCAAATTATGAGTAAGCTTGTTAATTTAAAGTAAATTGCAAACTAATTGAGGAACATATAACACAGCAGAAAGATGAATCTTTCAAAACTTTTAATTCTCTTTTGCCAACAATCCTGAAGTTATCCATCAACAGGTCTAACAAATTTGGAGGTTGTGATCTCTTGATAGTTGATGAGAGCATGAATGCCTCCAATCATGTGATCAAAAGCACTAGAATCTATTATTATCTAAGGTCGTGATCTTCCATTGTTGGTAAGATAAGTGCAGGATATGATACATTGGTGTGTTATCAAGCTGGTAGGTTGCTCAGTAGTGCTGATAAGAACCTTCTTAAACACCTCCAGTTATTCCTTGGTGAAGGGACTAGAGTCGTTCAACCCTTTGGAAGACGCAGCAGCATGGGCCTTATTAGTTTGGTCCTTCCTCCCTTGTACAGGTTTTCAATCTACAAACTTTCCATGTAATTTCCAGCACTTCTCATTTGTGTGACAGAATTTCTAACAATGTTTAAATAAAGGATGATTCTACTTTTTCTTTGAATCATGAGAAGAGTTTTGTGTACACAAAACTGAGCTTTTAGTGCTAAATGAACTCACACTTCCTGCAATGATCAACTTCTTCCTACTTTCTTCTCTTCGAATTTGAGCAAAAGCTTCCCTAATGATGAGGAGAGACTCCATTCCCATGATTCTCTCTCTGACCTTATCTAAGTTCTTATTTAGACTCAATAAGAACTTAATCAACCTCTTCTTCTCTACTATTATCTTATACATCATAGCATATTGTGATGATGTATATCATATTGCGAGCACTTCCATACATGTATATCATACATATTTATTTGTAACCAGTATCTTAATAGTGTATTGGAATATTGAGTAACACTTAATTATTTTTGTCAGAGCTCCTGCAAATTTGTCTCAATCTCAAAAAAAATAATAGTACTTTTGACACTAGAATAGGTCTCACGAGCATCTTCCCAAATCTCATGTGTTGTCCTGTAAAGCAAGAAATTTTCTCATACTTTTTGGTCATAAACATGATCAGCCAAGACAAGACCATATAATTCCGGATCTTCCCAGGAGCAATGGTTAAGACCAAAGAGCTCAGAAAACGTACCCTCGCCCGTGAGATGTTCCTTTTTTCCTTTTTCGCAAATGTACATAAACATGAAGTAAGACTATGAAGAAAGTTATGGTCATTGAGTTTATGGTTTGTGATAAACATACAGAGTTTAAGGGCTATTTGGACAGAATTTTTGGTCTCTTATTAAGAATTAATCTCCTGTGTCAGGACAAAATTAGAGAAAGTCATCTTAGATGGTTTGGTCACATTAAACGTCGACCATCTGATGATCTGATTAGAAGAATAGATGTTTTAGATCAAATTGTGTTAAGAAAGGCAAAGGTAGACCTAGGAAGACTTGGGCTTATTGTATAAAAAATGATCTTAATTTACTAGAACTAAATGAAAATATGACACTAAATAGGATGCAACGGAGAAAAAGGATTCATGTAGCCGACCCAACGTAGTGGGATTAAGGCTTTGTTGTTGTTGTTGTGTTGTTATTAAGAACTAATCTCCGAAGGTACTTAGTCATAAACCCTATGCATGTCTAGGACAGCATAAGGTTGCTATTTGTGGTAGGAATGGAGGAGCTCCGACTCTTGCGCAATCTCACAACTAAAATGTTGAAAATGCAGCTCGAGGAGGAAGGCCTACCGCCCAGCTGAAGGGATTCTAATGGCTTTAGATAGGATTCCGACCATTGGACGACTTTTAGAGGGGCTCTGGCAGCTGAAGGAGAGGTAGGGTATGTAAATTTCTGATTCCAGCTGCCAAATACGTCGACCTAAGAAAACGAGGGTGGCGAAGGCAATGTCATAGAACGAAGCAGACAATGCTCGAAATGAAGACCAAGTAGACCACTACAGAATGTAACGGAAGATACGATGCTCGAGACGTCAACCAAATCTCATCGCAGGAAGCAAATAGGGCTGATGAGTGGTCCAGACAGACAAGTCGATCGATGTAAACAAAGCAGACAAAGATACGTTGCCCTAATCTCATCGTAGAAAACAGACAGAATGTCAGAGTCAACAACACCGATGGACGAACGAGCGATCCAAGCTATGTAGTCGACGTGGACAAATAATTCCACTACCAGAGACAAGATTTTAATACCATGAAGAAACAAGAAAAAATAATTTTATTATCTTATTCCAAACGTTACACTTTGCAGCATATATAAAAATAAACATAAAGAAAATAGGAATCTCTCTAAATAGGGAAGAACATAAAAAAAAGGAAATACAAATAAAGCAAACATCATCATTGGAGTATATTCTAAGAGAAGGAAATAAAATCCTTCCTAAAGCTGATTTCCTATAGGGAAGAAATTCCACAACATTAAAAGCAGAACACCTAATGATATTAGAATTAGTTGTGGAGTAGCCAAATAAACTTAGGTTTACATTAAAAATTAATATTATTTTCATATCTTTTTTATAGATAACAGAGATACTTAGATACTTAGAAAGGGCATTGAAAGCAAGATGCCTTAGTTTAAAAATTTTATTGATGATATAATTCTAATTAGTGAGGCATTCACCAGAATAAACAGAAAATTAGAATAATCGAGAAAATATTTAAAAGATAGAAGCCTTAGAATTAGTAGAACATAGAATAGATACATGATATGTAATTATAATAGTATAATGTTAACAACTATCATTTAATATTAGTATAAGATAAGATGTCACCTGATTATAATAAGTTAAAGTATCTTGGACATATAATACAAAAATTTAAATAATATATATAAGGATACAACATCTAAATTAAGGTTGAAGGATTAAAATAACTAAATATCTCAAGGGTTTATTTGATGAAATAATATTATTGAGACTTAAAAATGAATTTACAAAACTATAACTAGACGATAATGTTGTATGACACTAAATAATTGGCTATACAAAAATCATTGATATATACAAAAAACGTGAAGAAAAATAAATTATTAATGTGGATGTGTGAAAAAAATAGAAAAGATAAATTAAGGAATGATAAAAAAAAGAAAAATTTGGAGTGGCATTTATTAAAGAAAAGATGCCTAAAAATAGATGTAGTTGGTTTAGATATGTGCGATGAGTGATAGAAATTGCACCTATTAGACGATTTGATAAAATTAATGCAAGAGATTAGTAAAGAAAAGAAGCATACCTGAGATTGCAGATATTAAAGTTGTTCAAAATCATTACCAAATAATACGTTTAAACACTTCAAACAACAATAGATAAAAAACAATGGAAAATGAGGATACATAATGTCGACCCCAAATATTTAAGATAAGACAGGATGATAATGATGATGAGATTAAACATTGAAAATGAGTAAGAATTTTCTGATATTAACAATACAAAATTTCACTAATAATATCATGAGATCAATTGAGATATGAAGTGAGATTTAGAAGATATATCAAAATAATTGAAGCAATATCATAAACATAGACAAATTATGTCCTTTCAATTCTCCCACCAAACTAATGAAGATGCCAATGGAGGAAGAGCTAACCTTGTGCGCTTGTTGAGGCAACAGAAGAATTAATGGCAGCTGGCCTCCTACGCATACGACGAGTTCCAGAGTGATGAACCACCCTCTCCACCTGCAAATAACAAATTCATAAGGGTTATTTAAAACAATATGAGCAAGATAGCTCGCTTAAAGCACATGATGCACAATATGTCAAGAATCTTCCGGTTCTAGCAAAACAAAAAAAAAATGTATAGAAAAAAGAGCATAAGTTAGTTGACATTAGAAAGAAGAAACATGCTATCGAAAAACTAAAGAAGAAAACCAATGGAAAAACAAGACAATCAAAAAATAAATTATTACAAGAGAGTTATCAGATAGAAAAATATTAGAAATGTAACGAGAGTAGCAGAAAGCATAGCCTTTAATAATTAGGATTTACAGGGAAAACAGAGGATAAATTCATTAAAATACACACGTGATAATGTAGCAACATCTTCCTAAGCTGCTTCAAAAATAAATATTACTTGAACTCTGTACTTCTAGCGGCAAATTTCAATTACCCATTTTCTTAATCACTTGCTTTTACAAATGGAAGCACCAATAATTATTTAAAGAAGCACAGACATGTTTATATTTTATTATAAGAATATTTGAATTGAAAAAGTAAGCAAACAAGTTTAAGAAGATTTATGTACATACCACTCAATTCTTAAGTACGCACATATCTAGCACCTAAATTCCTATTTTTACATACATGCTACCTTAGCTATGCATGAAAAAGGTGCATGTTACCTAGTTAATGTTAAAATAGTGGTATTTTTATGTGATTAAAAAGATTACAGGGGATTGTAAAAAAGAAATTTCAAATGTTAGATATGTATTAAGAAAGTTCAGATGTTTGATATGTAAATGCATAAGAATTCGCTGGCATGTATGCAAACGGGCCAAAAAATTAACAACCAATGGAGCTTAATATCAACTGAATGAATGCTAGTTTCAGGATATTATCAGAGACTGAGCCAAACTGTGCCTATCATCCATAAATTTAAGCATTTGGAATTCAAAATGATTTTATATCTCAATGATTGTGTAAAGATACATCTATTAGGTGATCATGTTTATACAGTTTAGTGCTTTATGCATTGGAAAGTAATCAAAATTATCAAATTTAGTATATTTAAAGTTCAAACACAAACAATCCAACAAAATCAATTATCAAAGTTAATCAAAGATTTTAATTTTCGACAAGATGGTATTAACCATTTTGACTATTAAAAGAAAAATTGGCATCCCCCCGGGCAAAAAAAGTAAGCTAACAAAAATCAAGAACTTGGACATAAAGTAATCATTAGCACAAAAAGTCTTTAGTAGCTTGGGCCTTGTGGAAAGAGTTATCTAACAAGTTTAAGTTCTTAATTCTTGTTTTATTCATAGAAAGGTCCATCGTTCTTGATCGGTTGATTTTATGAGACAAATTTGTTGTTTTTATAATTTTTTATACCCATTGTCACTTTCATTTCTGTATACATGTGGTATATTAATTAAATTGACTTATATATTTTGAAAGAAAAAATCAACATAATAATTAAATTATATGGAGGCAGAGCACATGACAAAAGTTACATCAGTTAGTGCATGAAAGTTTATATGTGACAAATACACTAAAACTATGAATTTGCAAATGCATAAAAGTTAAAAGAAATATGATTTTCACATGCTACTCTTCTACTCTTCGGAAACAAGCATGTTGTACAAGTGACTGCATAGTGTAGAGTTATTGCAAAGTGCCCAAGGACGTCATAGCTTAGGTACAAACCGAATGGAATCTCTACAATTTAATATATACAGAATTGCATAAAATTGGGAACTTCTTAGCTGTCCCTAGTTTCGTTGGGTTATGATATATATAACAATACACTATTTGCTTATTTCTGTGTCTCATACTTCTTTCTTTTTCATTCAAACAAGCATATCACTCTTAACAGGTATTTCCTTGAGGCTCTACTCACATCATATACAGAAATAATTTCACAGTAATGCCATTCTTTATAAGATTCTGGCTCTGTACAGAATTGAAAAGCTTCGAAACTAAGCTTAAATATGCCTGCATGAGTTAGAAAAAATCTTTCTTATACCTAACTAAAAATAATAATGATGCATGCAAATTAAGGGCGTATCAAACCGTCTCATTATTTACCTTCTCCCACCAATTTGGGTTTGTATTGTCAATATTCATTTTCCATTTGTACCATCTAAAATTTGGTAAGAGTAAAATCTATTCTTCACAAATTATTTTAAACTTATAGTCTTATAAACTTATATCCATTTTATCTCAAGTCTAATCCTCCTTACGAATTCATCAAAACTAATTTTATCAACAAAGTTAATGGTGCATTTTCTACCCTTTAGTGTACCCCGAACCACCTAAATCAATTTCTTATTACCTTATCCTCAAAAAATGACACTCCAATCATTAATTCAATGCCAATATTCTTTAATTTATCCCTTCTAGTTTTGCAATTCATTTATCATACATCCTCATTTCCACCATACTCAACTGTCATTAAAAACTTCTTACAATTCAACATATTAACACAATATCATTAGCATAACTTTAATTTTATAAAATTCATCTTGAAGCCTCAATGATCTCTCTTATCACATTTTACTCCTAAGGCACTTCATAACCACAAGTCTAAACTCTGTCTTTACGTCCTTATTCTCATATATCAAAGGTGTTAAATATATCACATCTAAATATTGTTTTATGTTCTAATAATATTTTCTATTATTAATATCATACCATCAAGGTTATAGGTTGTATACTCAATCTTTCTCCTATCAAGTCTAATTTCTAAAGTGGGGAATTAAAAAATGAAATCTCTTTTTATAAGATCAAGTTCAAAAAAAAAAATCAGGCATATGCTACTCATTTCAATCCTCAAGCAACAATCAAAGCATAAGAATGAATGCCATTCAAACAAGATTATTATTCATTGTCCTAATAAACAAAAAGATACATATTACAAATTTTGGAAAATTAATCAAAAAAGTTGGGTAATTGGAAGGGGGATTTACATACATATCACAAATGTTCTTGTGTACATATCTAACACCTAAATCTTGATATTTATGGAGGTGGCAATTAAATACTTAAATTACATTAAAAACACCACTAAAATTATTTTTTAAAAGTGAAATATATACTTTCATGCATAAGTTTTCATGTGAATGAGGCAATAAAGTGTTATAAACAAATATTTAAATTTGGATGTTGGATATGAAAATATATATGATATGTGGAATGTCTGCAAATCTCCTCATTTTAAAACACCACATATACTGGAATAAATTTTATTAATAGAACATTCACACTGTTGGTGGAAGCTTCCAACATGTTGACACATGCATCGATGATTGGCCTGAATTGTTTTTATTGCTCATCTTTAGGCTTAGAATTATAATTGACATGAAAGGCATTTCTTTGAATTACAAAAAGATTTATTTGATCATAATTTTTATTTGCAATTCCTTCTGACTTATCTTACTAAGGGGTTGCTTTTATTTCAAATGTTATTGAGCAATTAGCCAGGATTTAGGCTAAAGTTACTAAACAATTTTCTAAGCCACAAAAATCTTACTACCTTCTTAAATCTCATCATCCTCCCATTACAGACCAAATCTTGAATTTAGTAAATTTTGGAAGAAATGAGATTTAAGATAATCACAATTCTCCTCATTGCTCCTTTACCCCTCGCTTAAATCCTAAATTTTGAAAATATATGACAAACAATTTTTAACAATTTAACCATTAACAACTATCAAACCAAATAGTACTCAATATTTAACGCCTTCAAGCTTTACTAAATACGAAATTAAAAGTTTTGATGTCTTGATTGCACCCAAAAAAAATCCAAATCTAACCTTTGCTCATCAAATTTCCAAGAAAACATGTCCCTGTTCTCTTACTAATATTTAATTAGTTATATTTCTATGATACAAGAAAATGCGACATTATTGACCAAATTTTCATTGAAAATAGGGCTAATTCCATGAGAAAATCAACTACTGATAGAATTTATGCGTAAAATGACATTGAAAAAAATGTTAATGGGAAATAATTATTTGATGAAAATTTCGATGAACAACATCCGACGAAATTTCTATCAAAAAGATCTTTTTTTAAATGCTTCTACGATGAAAATCCCATAACAGCTTAATTATAAATCCATATTCTGATGGAATTTTCATTACCACTTCAATAAATTTTGACAGCTTCTACAATGAAAATTCTATTAAGAGGGAAACAAGGCAGCAACAGCAGACTGAGAGAATAGGTGAAGGCAATGCAAAAAAGTGAGGCAATGATGTGGGAAGGAGAATTGGTGCAAGTGAGAAAGGGACTCAAGCACATTTTGATTTGACCAAAGAACAAGGTTATTCATGAAAAATTCATAAAAAAGCTTTCATTGATAAGTAAATTTTGACAGAAATTCTGCAACAAAATCCTCAGATGTGCTTATTAATATTTGAAAAAAAAATTAATCAACAATAGGTCATTATTTCCAACAGAAATTTTCCTTCTCAAATATCTACCAGTTTTATCAATTATTTTTTTCATGGTGCTAGTTTGTATCTTATGCTTACTGTATCATCAAAAAATTTAAAAACTGAAATTCTATTATGGCTACAATTTAGAAAAAAAACATACCTCAAAATTTTACTGTATCCAACGGAAAAAAGAAAAAGGGAGCATATATAAGCAAACATTCCATGGGTCACATTGATTCCATACTTCCCTACAAATTACAAACCCTGTGGCCTTGAAAGGTGTAGGGATGAAGATTCAATTGATGAAATATAAGCCTGCTTAAAAAACCAATAACTACTGCTGCTTTCCCAAGTTCCCATTGCATGGAGATCCAAAACATGGTTTTCAACCCCAGAGAACCCAAATAAAATAATGGAATAAGCATGCCATAAATCTGCTTTTTTTCATGATAATCTCAAAAAAAAAAAATCCCCAATAAAAGCTCCAACCAAAAGACCCATAGCTAAAAATTTCTACAGACGTTTATTACGATAAAAACGAATCAACCTACTAGCAGAAAAAGAAAACTTTTGGATAGTAAGAGAGCTTGTGGCATTACCCGCTGTTGCTGTGGCTCTTCCTCGTGCCCATGTGATGAACGAGACGACTGGCGGCGCCTCCACAGTAGCAGCGAAAATACAGCTAACAAGAGGATCATGCATAGTATCACCTCCAATATTCCGCCCTCCATTTCTGCCAGTGAGCCCTGCGAAGATCTACGACGATAGAGAGAAATGGGAGTTGGTGACTAGAGGACGCAAAAATTGAGGGTTTCAAACCCCGCGATCCGTTAACAATTTCGCCTGCAAGCTCCGTCGTCACTTCTGCACGTTCTACCGCCCGATGGTTTCTGATTGAAGAAGACGGAATGCGGAGGAGCGGTAAGTGGCAGGGGAGCAAGGTAAATTTATGCTTTAATTTTTTAATAAATTTTTTAATTGCTTTTAATCAAATATGAATTATAAGTTTATTAAATATATTTAATTTATGCTTTATGTGATTAAACAATATTCTTATGTATAAATTGGTTACACATTTATAATCGATGTTTAACTAAAATGCTAATTATAATGTAGTAAGAATTATTAAAATTAATAAAAGAATTTACATGGCTAAATTGATTCATAGTTGTAAATTATAAAATATTTGACCCATTAATTTTACATTTATTTATATAAAACAATCTTTGTTTTTTTCAATTTTTAGCTACTCAGGGTCCGTTTGAAGCACCTTATTTAATGCGTTAGCGTTTTGAAAATGCATCAGGTCTATTTGGGCAAACTGCGTTTTGACAGCTTATGTGTTTTCAAAACGCTAAAAATAGGGTTTTCACACCGCACATGTCTAGTTGCAGAGGCAATTTTCTGACAAAGGTCTGACTTTTCCAAAAAAAATAAAAATTGTAATTATCACTGCAACTAGCTTATCAGCGATTATTTTTAATCAGCTTATCAGCAGATTATTCAATAAGCTACAACTGCCCCAAACACACCCTTAATCGAAACTAATATTCATAAACTAAAAAAATTACGAAAGTTGTTTGATGAGATTGGTTTGACTTCTCATGGTATCTAAAGCACATTTTATAGATTTTTGAATTTGCCTTTAATCATAAGTTTAGGACTAGTGTATGCTGTAAATGAGGTCAGATTTCGATGAAACTAGCTTTTTCCATTATTGCATGCTAGAGCACTCCCTGACATAGATGAGATAATTCAAGCTTTTCTGAATGTTGTGTGCCTTCTTTGCAATGTAGTGCATGTTGATGCCAACAAAGTTTTTGTTTGACGAACCAGCATTTACTGAACTTCTTTCGAAGTTCATCTCAAAAGAAGGTTGATTTTTCGTCTGTTTTAGGTAGTAGGTTACCTTCTCTAGTTTGTGAACTTAACTTTCAAAAGAATTTTGCTGAAAAGAGAAGCTCATTTAAATGAAGCCTCAATTATGAATATTGTGTTTCAAGTTAAATTGAATCACAATTTTCTCTATTATATTATAGTTGTATGATTGTATTAATTTTTATAAAAATGTTTATTAGTTATATTAGGACTTTTGTAATTATACTCACTGCTCACCTGTTATCTACTTGGTTTTAATAAAGAAATTATCATTGTCATTTTATAAATGTTTTTTTAATTAGATAAAACTTTGCATCCTAATGTAGTATAAATATTAAATTATAGTATATTGTGTCTACCTTATAATTGAACATATGTTCCAATATAGTTCAAGAATTTTAATGTTAATATTGAGATATCCCCTTTACATTCAATTTTTTAAGTGGCTTGTAATTTTTTTAATGTCAACTAATGTTCAAGATGGTAGTGATTGGAGATATAAAAAAATTAAGCCAACATGCCAATTCGATCAAAATTAGACTAAAGAAATTTTGGATTTGGGTTGACTCCCATAATTTTTGGGTGATATTAAGTCAAAATCGATCCAAATTTAGCCTAAATTTAACCTAAAAAGTTATTATTTCTTCTGTTAAATGGGCTATACAGGTCAGGTTAGGGTTAGTGGTTTGAAAGATTAGGTTCTTGTAGAAATTTTTGACCTATTTAATACTCGGGTTGGATTTAAGTCAAATAGTTTGGTGGCGGGTAATTTCAATTCAAAGCCAAACTCGACCTGTGAACTTGATTTGACATCATTAGTGTTGATGATGTTTATAAGAGCTATTTTCATTGTAGTAAATATTGGAGGGTAGGATTTGACATTTGGCATTGTTGAATTTATGTCGATTAATTGGTTGAGTTTGAAGAAGAAGACCTTTAGGAGAAATTCAATTAGATGAGTTAAAGGGGTAAATTATTATATAAATGTCTGGATGAAGATAGGAACTCTAAGAATATAGCCCAAGGGATACATTCTATAGTGCATTGCAAGAGATGATGTTAGAAATTTGGGTTATATTCTTTTATAAATGTTGACTTTATCAACATGATTAACATAATGTTATTTTTATTGGGATACTTTGAATGGTTAATGACAAGAAACCATTTTTATACACTTTTAGATTAAGGATCATGAGAGAGAATACTAAGAGGGTTGGAGAGAGATATGGTGCATAATAAAACCACTACCAGAAGAATAATACCCCACTTAAGCTGTCGGTCAGGAAATTCAATTCCATCTTGAAAATAATCTTTAATTTAATTATACATATAATTTTGATTTTGAAAATGAGACCAAAAATATCTCACACCTTTAATAGTCTATATAACCCAGCACCACACCATAAGCAATGCACATATCCCAAGGAAAAAAAACCAATTTTTTGTTGGTCGGCTGATTACATAAACTAAAGAATTCACGACATCCGTTTTGTTTGCAAACCTTTTGTATGTTGACCGACAAATTTTTCTAATTAATATTAAAAATTAAGGAGGGTTTATTTTACCTAGGTTATTTAGTTATCTATAGAGGTAACCCATTATAGTTAATTACATTCTAAGCGATCGAAATCACTAAAAAAACTCTCTATAATGATCAGAGGTAATTGTCTTCAAGATTTCAAAGTTTAGTTTTCAACGTTAGAAATAAAAAAATCAAATAAAAGCAATTATTTTGGAGTCCAAAGGAAAGAAAAAAGTATGGGATGTCATCATCTTAAGAAGAACCCAGTGACTTCTCAAACAATCCTATTGTTTGGCTTCTATTTCAAAAATGATATTATTTAATGTTTCAATCATGCCAATTTTATTATTTTGGGCTTACATCTACACGATATCCGATCTTGCAAATAGCCTAGAAGATTGGAGGGTTTACGTCGTATCAGACGACGAGCTCAGAATCCTAAGAGTGTTAGCACTTAGATTTACAATAAGGTTATGCAAAAGCGTAAAGATTAGGTGGGGATTTATGTTGCACTAGATAGATAACCGTGAAATCCCATGACATGTTGTTTAAACTAAAAAAGATTTAGCAGATGGAGACCCCATTTGCTCTCCCGAAGATATTCTTTTGTGCATTGTGACCTCATCGTGCTGCCCACAAAGTGTGCTTCAAGCTCCTTGTTGTATTGGTAGCTCCAGGGTTTGCAGTTTATATGTCATGTCTTGTTATTATTAGGTTTATTATTGGAGTGTTTTGGGGGAGATTTTAATTTAAGTTAAGCGACACCGGTCAAAATTTCACAGTTTCATTATCTCGTTATCATTATTAACAGAAAGATTGTAAGGTTCTCTATTCAATAAACTTAGATGGATTTTATTTTTCTCATTAAAGAAATAGAATCACTGAAGCAAACACAAAATTACTACAATCCCGTATATCTGTGATTTTTGGGCTAAAGTAGAGGGAATCACTTGAGGGACATAGGGATGCAACAAAAAGCACTTGAACCTAAGGGGCTTCCTTTAAAATCAACCTAAACTTAATTTCTTTAGAACAAAACATGAAGGCTTGCTATTTTAGAGGAGTTTTCGCCTTTATGATGTTTGAGGACTTGTGTCGTTTTGCTTAATCTTAATTCCTCCTTGCAATATTAAAATGCTCTTTTTCCTCCAATTAAACTCCTTCAAAAGGTTCTCTCATACTCGAAGAAGATGTGGAGAGAGGAGGGAAGGAAGATGAGAAGGCTCACGGGTGGAGAAGTTGGAAGGCTGTGCAGGAGGAATGATTAGGATTGACAGAAGGATGATATGCGTTTTTGAGGAAAGTTTGGTGCTTACAAAGAGAGGAGAAGCAGCTCAGGTTGTCAATGACAATTGAGAGGGAGAGCAAGCCGTGAACCAGGGAGGAGGAGATCACAGGAGGGATGTTGCCAAGGGAGGCTCTATTGGAGGAGGAAAGCAAGGGTTTCAGGAGCCGTGTGGTTTGCCAACGATAGGGAGGAGCTCAGCGAGGTTTCAGGAGCCCCGTGAGGGTTTCAAAAGCCATGTGGTTGGCTTGCGGCAGGGAGGAGGCTTGACGAGGTCGGTCGAGGAGAGGGTTTTTGGTGAAAGGGGAAACCAAAGTGGAGAAAAATTTGCCTACTTAAGCGTACATCAGGGAGGTTATTCAGAGTGTATTGTGGCGTTATATCTGAATTATACCCCCTATAACCTCCCTGTAACCTACTTGCTATCTGTAATAAGTTTCGTGCTTCTATTTACATATATTTGTAGGTTATAGGTATGTTATAAATAGATTATAAGGAGGTTACAAGGGGTATAATGTGGATATTTAAATAACCTCCTACAAAAACTCTATAATGTGGTTATTCAAATAGATTATAAGGAGGTTACAAGGGGTACAAAGCGTTACACATTTTACTTTTTAAAATATTAAACTCCAAAAGTTATAGAAAATAGTAATAAAAAATGTTATATTTAAAACATACCTATATAATTTGTTCATATACATCATGTTAGATGACCATAGAAAACTTGTTTGTACAAATACATATAAATTCCTTTAAAATTTCAAATCAAATAAGTAAAATCTTTTTTATGCCTACAATGCCCATAAAAATAGAAAAAAAAAAATTCATAAAAAAGAGTATTGAATGCTTTACTATGTGGTGAAGACAGACAATAAATTGCATTTAAAAATAAATCTAAAGAAGGCACTTTGATATAGTAGTTTAATTATGTTTCTAATAATAAGAAATGAATGGCCTAACAAATTGAGTTCAATGTTATAGCTATTAAAAAAAATTAAGCATCATGTTTGTAAATAATATATTTTAAATTTGGATGGTTGAAATGCTAATTTTTAATTTTGGGTGGACAAAATGTTAAATTTAATTTTTGGAGTAATTGGTATGTTGAAAGTCCTTTTAATATTAGAAATATAAATTGAGATGTTTAAAATGATATACAATTAAATGATGATTGATGCCATAATCTTGAATGGAAATTCTCACTATCAAATTCATAGCCAACACTTATTATATCTACCGATAAATAAAAAACAACCATAATTTGAAATTTAAACCTTGGTAAATCGTTTATAAGAAATTTATAACCTAAATCTTTTTTTCTTCTCTGGAAGTGAGATTCTATTTCATTGATTTTCACAGAAAAAATATTATATCAGTACTCCACACGTAAAGTTACGTCCGCACGTAAAGTTACGTGTGGAGTCCAGTTACTTTATACTTTACGTGCATAATTTAATGAAATCACAAAACACAATAACACATGAGAATGTTATTGTATGTTATTCATGTGATTGTGTTATGAGAATATTTTTGATGCTATAATAACACAATAACATATCAATAACACTTGAATAACATACAATAACAAATAAATAATACAGGAGAATATTTTCCTGTATTACCAGATCGAGCCGGGATTTTACTTGTAACGTGATTTCATTGGAGTGTGATGTAATATTTTTTTCTGATTTCTGAGGTTCTAATTGGAAAAAATACCATTTTTCAAATCTTCTGCCCTAGCTTCAAATCCCTCCGGAACGAGGAAGGAGACAACCATTCAAATCCCAGCGGAAACACACTCCACTCCCCCTCCTTCCTCTCTCGATCTCCCCTGAATTTCTTGGTTCCTTCAGCTTGCCCCTCCCTCCGTCTCCTGTCTTCTCCTACATGGAGAACCCTAACCTTACACTATCCATAGACGAAGGCCCCAAGAAGGGGGAAACCTTTGATCGCAGGCCTGGGAGTTTCATTCGCATCGGCCGCGTACTCCGCGGAAATACCGTCGCTATAAAAGATCCCGGAATCTCCCAGAAACATCTCGTTGTGGAGTTCAACTCAGAGATATCTCGGTGGACGGTCACCGATCTCGGTGCCTCCAATGGCACCACCGTCAACGGAGCAGTCATCAAGCCGAACGACGCGTTTAGCCTAGGCAACGGCGATGTCATCAAGATCGGTGAAAACACTTTGATCTCAGTTAAGATCTCCGTCTCGTCTTCATTGCCAGAGCCCCGGACGAAACGTGGAAGGCGGGTGGCGGCGGCGGCTGTAAATCTTCCAGTTGAGACGGAAGTCATGGCGGAGAAGGCGACTGATCCAGCCAAGCGTAGGGAGAAGGGCGCCTCTCAAGGTAAGGCATGTACTGAATCTTCTAATGTTGATGACGCCGTGAAGCGTATCCCGGAGGAGCGCAAAAGAAGGATGCCAACAAGGGCTTCCGCGAATTCTTGTGGGAATGCAACTAGGGCTATTGAGCTTTCTGCTAGAATTTTGAAGGAGAAGAATGAGGAGAGGGAGGTCAGGCCTGAGATGGTGGAATCGCCAACCAAGATTGAATGGAAAGGGATAAGCCGCCAAAAAAGTAGTGTTGAGCCTGCTAGGGTTACGAAGAAAGATGCAGCCTTGGCTCCTTTGGCTGTGGAACAGAAGAGAGGGAGGAGTGTGAAGGCCTTTTCAGTGGTTAACTCCGATAGGTTTGTAGCTATGAAGGATGAAGATGGGGAGGCTTCGGAGAAGGTTAAAGTATTAGTCAATGATGGAAGGAGAGGGAGGGGGCGTGGCAAGAAAAGTGGTGGACCTTCTAGGGTTTTGTCTAAAGATGATGCGTTGGAGCCAGCGGTGGTGGAGGGTAGGAAGGGCAGAGTCACAAGAGCGACAACTATGGCTATGAACAACTCTGCTTGTTTTTCAAAAGTGTACGACGGTGAAGCTGAGGGTATTAAGGAGAAGAAGTTGGAGGAGCCAGCTAATAATCGAGGGAAGCAGAGGGCAAACGGCAAGAGGGGTGGACGTTCTAGCAGGATTTCAAGGAAAGGTGAGATATTGGAGTCGGTGGCCATCGAAGGGACCTTAGAGGGGAGTATGAATAGGGCTTTGGATGTGGTCGCGGCCAGTTCCACAAAGGTCCCAAAAGATCTCCAGAAGAAGAAAATGATGGCGGCACAGGATTTAAACTCAGTTTATCTGCAAGAGCAAGAAAAGAAGAAATCGATGGTGAAAAACAATTCCAGTGGTGATGGAAAGATGCTCTCTGCGAGCATAAAAGTGACGTTTAGAATTGAAGAGGCGGAGAACAACAGAAATATCCTGATGTTTGGGCAGTCTAACAAGACAAAAGACCTTCATTCCCTTGGTGAAGCAAACTTTTCTTATTCGTGGAGTTCCTTCTCTGAGATCAGAGGGATTCCAAACACAACAAGCAAGTATAGAGAGGTATGATTTTGTAACATAATGCATGAACATATTTATATCGGCTGAAGCTTGAAACATAATGATTTTCTTTTATAATGCAGGATAAGTTGGTAAATTGCCATGCCACTCCTTTTGAAGCAAGGGTTGAAAGAGCACTGAACAAAGGGATTGCTGAAACTTCCTCTAGCGTGGAAACTTGAGGTGTGAGTTTGATTTCATGCGGGCATTCAGCTTCATTAACTCTGTAAACAGGTCTAATATGTTGTCCGTTTCATTTGCATGAACTATTTCAAGGTATATTTGAGAATTTTACTTCTTTTGCAGCCCTTTTATCAATCTCCTCCATCCCCTACCTAAACGGTCCATCGCTGGTATGACCTTTGATACTATCAAGTTTCCTCCTTTTAAACTATTAGTAAGTGTATTCTGCTGTAGATTCTCGTTGAAGCTGCCATGCCTATGAGCAATGTTTCAGCTGAACCTTTGTTTAGTAAATCATACCTTACCATGGGATTTTATTACCGTTATCATTTCTAGTGACAAGTAGGCAGAATGAATAACATTGTAATTAATTTTTGTTTCCCTTTTCCTTTCCAATTTTCATATTCCACTTCATATAAAATTCTTTAGCGAGATTACATAGTAATAGGAAGGGTAGTTGGATCCTTGTAAATATCTTCTAATGCTTTTGCTAAGATTAAGCGCACATGCACATGCACACAACATGATTAGAAAAATCATGCTACTCCAATATATTTTCAAAATTTAAAGATGTCGTTTTTCCTCTTACATGTAGGGTCAGCTATTATATGTAAGACTTCACTTAAATTTTTTTTTAAATATTAGCTGTCTCAAAATTAAAGTCAATTTGCTCCAATTCAAAACTTGGTTGCTTGATATTTTTATTTGATTCAACTTGAAATCAAGTCAACTTATTTATATACATTGTTATGTGGATTTGCACCTATACACAAACTAATGAATTGATATGAAGCTTGCTTAGCAATTGTTTTAATACTAAGCGTCTTACAATTGATTTTTTATTTTTCCACTCAAGAATTGATCATTCGATAAATATTTGATTAAAATTAAAAACAAATCAATATATTTTTCCATGCACGTGAACATGTCTACACGTATACAACAACAACAACAACATCATCA
>NEWO01000177.1:153066-169708 GCA_003013225.1 Phalaenopsis aphrodite
ATTATGTTTCAGAAACTAGATTGAACTTTGAATGTTGAGGAGTGGTTCAAAGTTCAACAATTCAACCGGAATTTAACCTTGGGTTGAACTTAAGGATGTCCACCAATTGGTTTAACTGGATAGGCTAAAGAATTTATCAAACCAATTAAACTAAAATTAATAAAGATAAAATCAAACCAATCAAATAGAATATAGAATCAAACCAAAATATAATACATTTATTCGGTTCGATTTGGTTTAACTAAATTTTGAATACCTAAAAAAGATATCTACATTTGGTCAATTTGGATTGATTGGTTGGTCTATTTGTTAGACTAATTTGTTGATGAGTTACCTTTAATGTAATATAATTTTGTTTTTTAGTTTAACCGTTTTTTTTCTTTCCAAATCGAACCAATAACGGAAAATCAAATAACTCGCAATTTGGAACAAAAAATTAAACAGTGATTTCATTAACCAAACCAAATCAACCAAATATGCTCGATTTGATTTAGTTAATAAATTTAAACCAATTAATGCACACTCATGGTTGAACCATATGTCATAATATATTGTAGAGGAGTTACATACATACTACACAATTGTTATATATTTATATATCTAACACCTAAATTTTAATTTTAGGCCCATAACATGCAAATCTTAAATTCCACATTAAAAGTACCACTATCACTTACTCTTTAAAAGTGAAATACATATTTTCATGCCTAGATTTATTACACCAAAGTACTCTAAATATGAAAATTTAAGTATTAGATGTGTAAATACATGAGAATTGTGTGTTATGTATGTAAACTCATCTAATTTTAAAAATTATTTTAATATGATTCAAATGATAATGATACAATAATGATATTTTTCACCAATTCAATATATAATATTTTAATATAGAATGCTTAACTCTTGAATAAGTTGAATATAATTTTAAATCAAAATTGTAAGCCATGATATTTTAATTGCTTGTTTTTTTTTTGTTTCTAATTTAAAAATTTATTATTTAAGCTGCAACAACGACAAGTTTTTATCCCACTAAATCGGTCGGCGACATAGAATCATTTTTCTCCAATGTGTGCTATTGAGTTATATTTCTATTTAATTCTAATAAATTAAGTTCATTTTTTATATAACATGCCCAAGTCTTTTTAAGTCTACATTTACCTTTTCAAACCTAAGTTTAATCTAAAACATCTTCTCCTCTAACTAGATCATCAAATGGTTCATGTTTACTGTGACCAAACCATCCAAGACAACTCTTTATACTTTTGTTTGCCACTTGAGCAATTCCAATTCTTTTATGGTTATATTTATATCACATTTTATCTCTAAGTATAAAGCCACTCATCAAACTAAGCATTCTCATCTCACCAACACTCAACTTAATTATATGCTTCTCTTTTACAGGCCAAACATTCTACACCATAAAGAATTGTTAAGTTTCACCATCTTGTTAATATTTCCTTCAAGTCTTTGGTACTTTTCATCACACAATAGACCCAATACATTTAGATGAGGATGTTATTTGTATAATTCAAGTAGGAAGCTTGAAGTGAAGGAATGCATAGGGAATTTTTATTTTTTTAAAAATCAAAACTGGCTTTAATCAATCCAGTGTTGGTCTCGTAAATGATTCTCAAATCATATACATTCTTGATGGGCCCGACAATGACCATAATGACAGTAATAACAATAATACTTGCAATGACAGTGAAAATGAAGATGAGTTTTCCACATTAAAACTACAAGGTGCTTCGATTCTATAATATTGGAATCATCAGACTCAGAAACAAAAAAGTCATGCAAAATACCTTCAAAAGGAACTTCACCTTTAGTAAGAGAATAAGAAATGATTACAATAAGCTTGAGGAGTGGAAAAGTTCTACCTTCAAGAACAACTCCGAATGAAAAAGGAAAACAAATGGTTGTAGTTTCACCAGCACAAGAATGACTAACTCAAGAAAACACTGATAAGTCATACAACAAGATAGACTACAACGTTTCAGCCCATTTAAGGAAGCTACATGCTAAATTGAGCATGTATGACACCCTCGTTCTCTCTAGGGAAATGAGAGAATCATTGATAAAAGCCCTTTAAGACCCTGATAGTTGTCTGGCTCAATTTGTTAATACTTCCTCAGACGAGGCTTATTAGACGTTCTGACTAAATTTACATTCACCAATAAAGATCTACTGTTGGGCACAACTAAACATAACTGCCCACTATGCATCTCAGTAAGCATCGAGAGCGCTACATTTTCAAGGGTGCTCATTGACTCTAGTGCTTTAATCAATATTATGAACTTGCAAATGCTTGCTTACTTGGACATCAATGCCTGTCGGCTAACAAAAGATAACATGATGTTATGTGACTTCAATCAGTAAGGAGAAAAAGTCGTAGGGTCAATCACAACACGATTAGAATACAACCAATCTACACCTACAGTGTCTTGAAGCAGTATTTCTTCCTCGTTTTGAGTTGTTGGTGACTAGTAGATGAAGTAGAGAAGCTGGTAATATTTTTTTATTAGTTTCAATGAAAAGTTTCAAGGGCATTTAGTAGCTTGATCCCCACTCTGCTCAAAGCTATCCACGGACCAGTAGCATTCATGCTCAAAAGGTTCACAATAAAAACATTTAAAAAATTACTCAGTAAATCTGCTAGCCTCCAAGAAGAAGCCAAGCAAATGGTTGTAATAGAAAAGTAGAAAACCCAAGGCCGATTAAGACATTTGAAAAGAAATCAGAAAATGTCTCAACCGTAGAGAAGGGTAAGCGACTAGTGCAGGTGCAACCCAAGTAGAGAAAATATTGACAAAATGTCAAAATATTGCAATCACAACCACCTCTACAGCCACAATTCCAACAATCAACTCAGCCAAGGACATACAAAAGATCAGTGGCAGATCAAATGAATAAAGAATATCGGGGTCACGGTAACTCTAAAGGATGCAACCCCTATAATTCTGGCTCTGGTTAATAGTGGATAGTGCGTTTATCTGACACATTCTCTTGAGAGTTATTGATATATGTTGTCGACTCACTCCCAGAGTTCAGTTCTATGCCACATCAGCTCCATTTCCTTGTAAAATTAAAAAAAACTACTCAGTAAACTCTGATTCGTATTTCTATTCTAAAGAATATAGCCTAGTCTTGGAAGAACCGTAGTGGTGCTTGAGTCAAGATATTCTAAAACCTGCTTAAGATACCAGAGTATAAGCTGCCCGAGGCTAGGAGAAGTTGACATGAAGGACCAACCCAATTATTGTGTCTATCACATAATGCTCAGACATAAGATTGAAGATTGTTTTGTACTTAAGGACTGGTTAGAATACAACTTCAAGGCAGGGAACATACTTATCCCAAATGAATATTTGAAAGAGCCTGGAAAGGGTTCAATCAATGTAATCTCGGTCGGTGAATTTATTCCTGCCAACCCCTACATGGATTAAGACGGACGAAAGATAGCATGGTCAAAGTTTTTTGAAAAGATTCACAAAAAAATGAAGGCTACCTCAGCTTCAACATCAACATCAACATCAAGGCAGTTCCCACCTTCCAAAAAAGAAAAGAAAAATAAAAAAAGAAAATGAAGCCGAAATATCTATAGGTCATAGTAGCATAGGGGTTGCTACTCCCTTTGTACATTCCACTTCTTTTATTCCTTCTACTTCCACTTGTGATACTAGATTAGTTGTCACAGACCAAGGGAAGCAATTCCTTGATTTGTTGACATTGTATGACTTTTTATTTGTCCCTCCGGGGATAGTTAATTTAGAAACCATTAATTTTTCTTACATCTTGTCTATCTATGATAATGACATTTCTGAAAACAACCAAGATAGTGTCGATCCCATAAATGATTCTCAAATCACACACGATCTTGATGGCCTTGACAATGACCATAATGACAGTAATAACGATAAAGCTTGTAAGGACAGTGAAAATGAAGATGATTTTTCCACATTAGAACTATAATGTGCTCCGGTTTCTATAATATTGGAATCATCAAACTCAGAAACAAAAAAGTTGTGTAAAATACCTTCAAAAGGAACTTCACCTTTGGTTAGAAAACAAGAAGAAATAATTAAAATAAACATGTGGAGTGGAAAGGTTCTACCTTTAAGAACAACTTCGAAAGAAAAAAGAAAACAAATGTTTGTGCCAGAAGATGCAGTTCCACCGGTGCAAGAAAGGCTAACTCAAGAAAACACCAACAAGTCATACGACAGGGTAAACTACAATGTTTTAGCCCATTTAATGAAGCTACATGCTAAATTGAGCATCTATGACATTCTTATTCTCTCTAAGAAAATGAAGAAATCATTGATTAAAGCCCTTTTAGATCCTGATATCTACCTGGCTCAATTTGTTAATACTTCCTCAGACGAGGCTTATTCATTGGAAGATTTGACTAAATTTACATTCTCCAACAATGATCTACTGTTGGGCATAACTGAACATAACTGCCCACTATGCATCTCTGTAAACATCGAGAATGCTACAATTTCAGAAGTGCTCTTGACCACTATGTTTTATTCAATATTATGAAGTTGCGAATGCTTGCTTACTTGGACATAGATGCCCGTAGGCTAACAAAAGATAGATGATGCTATGTGACTTCAACTAGTGAGGAGAAAGAGTTGTAGGGTCAATCACATTACTTCTAAAGATTAGTGACTTGGCGACAATAGCAAAATTTCATGCATAAACGCCGAAAATTTCTTTAATGCTTTTGTTGGTCGATCGTGGTTCCATGAATACTAGATGGTCCGATCGTAACTGCACCAATGCATCAAATACCTACTTGAAGGATGAGAGTGTTGCATTAAAGATGATTGACATGAAGATGCTGCATACTATGCTCCACTAAAGAAAACAATTTTCCCTAGGGATGTGGTAATCAATGCAAAAGAAATGGATAAAACTAAGAAAATGAATGAAGAAGATGGAAAAGAAGAAAAGAAAATCGAAAAGTACCAGGCTACGACCTAGCCAAAGGGTGGAGACTAGTAAAACTCACATTTCAGGTCGAGGCTCGGGATGAGGATGAGGGAGAGAAACTCCAATCATTGAAATGAAGAAATCCTTAAAAATTAACATCAACATGAACTCCAATTCTAAGGAAGAAAAAGAGAAAAACGAAAAAAATGAAGGTTATCCAAAGCAACCACAGTTCAAAATATCCCTCAGAGACGAAGAAGAAAAGAAAAAAATATGAGTTTATGTACGAATGAATTAACCATTATGTACAAGCTATGACCTTAAATCCAATCTAATCATAGAAAATATAGAGTTTGGTGGTCATAGAAGTATGTAGTGAAGGTATGAAACCTATTAAGTTTCAACTTTGCTCTTCTTCTAATTCTGAAACAAATTTAAAACGAGAAGAAAAAAAAAAACTCTTAAATTTTATGGAAATCCCTATTGAACGTTATTCCCCTTATGTTCATGTTTCCGTTCATTTTTTCATTTTTTTTAAAGGAGTTGCCAACTTGTCGATCGTCGTATACTTCCCCCATTCGAATAAAGCTCCCTCCTGAACCATATAAATGATTCGAAGAAGAGAGGAACCGAATAAGAAGGGACATATGACAAAGAGACAAACAAGAGAAAAAGTAAAATGTAAAGAGTCTACGTGCGATAAATATCGCAAGGATAGGTTAAGAATGTCCGCCCAAACAAGATCGGGCGAAGGCACCTTAAACCAATATCCGCAAAAGAAATATCTACATAGACTACTCATAACCAAAGAGTCAGGTGTATGTACCTGTTTTGGGGTCAAGAGCACTTCCAAAGGAACGTGTTCCTACTGGTTAATTACATCTTGGGGGATACCCAAGAATACTCTCGATAAAGGGAGTTTCACTTCATATTATCATAAACCTGGGGTATAGGCAACCAAAGGAAGGTTATTCCGTGTGAGAACAGTCCCAATGCTTCAAACCTCATGCTAAGCAATCAGATAGAGTATGAGTCTCTCACATCCCGAAATGGGTAGCAGCTTATCGGGACATGGGGCCCACAGAATAACCTTAATCATCTTGACGAGGATATCCCAATATGTCAAAACACGTCCTGGCCAAAGGGCAGAGGACAAATCATCGTATCCCAAATGAGCGGCAGCTCATCGGCATCGGGCCGTCAATGTGATATCAACAAGGTCAAGGGGCGACAGGGCTCAAAGGGGCTCAACAAAAAGTAAGGTAGAGCGATCCTAAAAGGTAGATGTAACTAGGTCTGGGTACCACAGACCCGTCATGCATAGCTATTAGGACCCTAATTCTACCTGGTCGTGAAGGTGGTCGACCCAACACGTCCTAAAATCCCCAACCAGCAATCCGAGAATTACATCATCCACGGGAACCTCGGTAGCCCTAAGGTCAAAGGAAGGAAACTCTATCCTATGATTACAAGCTGAAGCTCCAAGAGGTGGGACTTATACCCGACGAAATAACAAGGATGCCTCAGGAAAGAAAGAGAAGTGGAGGTTCAGCTACAAAACTCAAAATGCTCCAAACAAAAGGACTTATACCCCATTTGGGTTGGAGAGCCTTCTAACATTCTATGCGCACTAGACAACCACATATGAAAGGGTATGCTGAGCCAGTCAGATTAGAGAAGCATGAGGATTTCTCCTCGGGACATGCAAATATGAATGCAATTACTAGAGCGATCATAAATATTGTAGAGGCCCTATTAATATATGTAGGAATGTAAAAGTTGCAATTTTTAGATCCTGAATATTGTAATCCTAAATTTTAATTATCTTGAATATTTTATTTAGGATTTTATAGAAATTTAGGAATTTAAATCATAAAGAGCTTATGTTATATCGTGAAATCCCAGATAAATCATAAAAAAGAAACAAATAAAACACATACAAGTGCAGACATGCAACATGATGCAAAAGATAAAACAAGCTAAATCAAAATAATAAACACGACGGTGCCGCTAGGTCGGCAATATATCCCAGAAAAGAAAAAAAAGCGGTTGGACTCCGCATATACATGTCCGGTCCTAATTCTATACATTAATATAAAATGCAAAATTAAGATACGGGGCACGAGCATTTGCCCCTGGTCCCCTCCACGTGGTTCCCGCACCCAACACATCAGAACCCGTGCCCGTATCTTATTTCTGCTACAGGACTTTCGTAGACTCTAAAAAGTACATAGGAAAACAAAACTCAATCATGCATGAAAACAAGTGTCAGCGGGAAAACTCACATGTAAATAATGTATCATGAGCCATGCCTTAAAGGTGAGGGAGCTAAATAACACATGCTATTAAATTGTTAGAAATCATTACTTGCTCCCCCATAACGGTACATGTGTATGTGCAAATAAATAGGCATGGCTCCCTGCAGAAAAATACCCTAGCACACTATCACACATATGCAACATGCAGTCACACCACAAACACAACGCAAAAGAAAGATATCTGGCTAGGACAACCAATCCAACAGAGAACAATAACCAAGCATAAAAAAACTACCTAGCATCCTAAGTCCTAGCCTGACACACCATCTAACGAAATGTGCGCCAACCTAGTATCTAAGTGGGGGGTAAGTCTAGGTATAGTATGACTTTGACAGGTTCGTCATACCAGCCCCATCCTAAAGATCCAAAGAATATAAATGGTGTCACGAAGACTGATGACACGAGTTAGATCTATTAGATCTTTAACACAGTCATACTCGTCGCAATCCCAATGACTTAACTCACATTGCTCACTGGGATCAACCCAGCAAGCAATGCTCGTTAAGGCATCGCGACCAACACAGGGTCACTCTCCTAACGAACCTGACTCGCTATCCATGCAAACATGTAAATGCAAATGCTAATGCAAACAAATCAAAACATATAAGTAGTGATAAAGAGTATGCCATGAAGGCAGTGACTCGTAGGAATGGGCATACCGTAGCGGCATGGGCCCGAAAAGAGGGTATGCCGGTAAGGCAGTGACCCGAAAGAATGGGCTTGCCGTGGCAGCAGCGACCCGAAAAGAGGGTTTGCCGGTAAGGCAGTGACCTGACCTGGTGGTAGGCATGTCGTAGCGACAGGGGCCTGAAAAGAGGGTATACCAGTAAGACAGTGACCCGAAGGTAGGCATGTCGTAATGACAGAGGCCCGAAAAGAGGGTATGCTGGTAAGAAATTGACCCGAAAGTATGCAACTCAAATAGACAATATCGTTCATGCAGACAAACATATACATGCACATACACAACATGAAAAGGAGCAAGAGGTAGGTTGATTGAGATGAAGCATCCGGTCAAACTAAAGTGCTGTGCCAACCGGGTCGGGGTAGCCGGCTGAAACACAAGTGATGTGACTAATTTGGGATAACCGATCGAGACACAAATAGTGACGATTGGTCCGAGACGACCGATCGAGGCACATGTGGTGCAGGTGCAAGTGCAAATGCAAGGTGTGGAGTGCAAGTGCGATATATGACATACAATATGTAACATGAAAGGCATGCACATGCAAATAATGAGGTGCATATGACCGCATATGATAACGAACTACGCTCATACTAACGATCTCACCTAGGAAAACTAAGGTTTAGACCCTTGGATATGCGGCACCGCCGCCTCTTACTTTGGTGAGGAAATGTGAGGAGTTTCTCCTCGGATCTCTGAGGGGAAAACTCTCCACGGTGTCACAAAATAGGCTAGCTACAAAGTTTTTCCCATTTTATGAACTCCTCCAGACTTTGCAAAGTGAGACAGCTATAAAGCTTCTCTCGCCTTGCTAAATTTGACCTCCCAACTTCTCCAAGTAAAGCTGGTGAACCCAAAGCAAGGGGAGTGAGGGACTTCGACCCTTCGGGGCTTGTGCTAAAACTCATAACAAAAGGGAGACACTCGACTCTACAGGAGGTGTTTGGTTATGTAGGAAAGATCTTAACGTAAAGGCTCGCTTTTGAGACACCAACGATCCATCATGCAAGCACGTCGTCACGTTGACCCACGCCGGCGCACACACCTTGTTTGGGCGATCGAACCCACACGCCTAGAAACTACTAAAACTTATGGTCAACTAGAAGTTTATAGGATCTCACCACCGTGACAGTTGTAGATGCGTTCTCTTTGTTTCTCCAAGCTCGCCGACATCCGATCCACACTCTAGTGTGCCTCACAGAACGTGCATAAATCAACAGAAATACCCAATGAGGGCAAGGAGATGAATCAGTGAGGTATGCAAAGTACTAAAAAAAATTAATTTTTGCATATAAACATATAACCGAAGCATACCTTCGAGAAGATCACTCGGGACTAAGCATGCCCAAACTTATTACACAATGAATCACATAAATTTTGCATGAGGATTCTATGCAACGAGCTCGCATACAGTGCTCCCCAACAATAGAAGATATCAGAACAAGTCGTTAGCATAATTTTCTTGTGTTTTTTTTTATTTTTTAAATAACAAAAGATCCGCACATGTTTATTTGCAAATCACAAGGGATCAACATTTGCTTAATCAAAGTGCGACAAACCCACAAAAGAATAATTTTGATTTAGCTTAATCCTCATTGCCTTGAAATTCTACAAATAAAAACATTAATGTGACAAGATTATATATATATGAATCAAAATTATGGCATATAATAGAGGATTTAGAGCAATGTTTAAACTGGATCTACCTCTTTCTTTCTACCTCCCAAGTTTTGGATATGAGTAGTTCATAACAGAGAAGAAAAATTGGAGTTTTGTATCACTGTCTGCTGTGAGGAGTGTCGGTAGTACATCAGCGACGAGGCAGGAGGTCGAAGTTCGGCCAATCGAGAGAAAAGAAGAAGGCAGCGAGAAGGCCAGATCTCTGCGCAGGAAGGGGCTTAGGTTGGCTGGATTTGGTTGCCGGCGCTGAATAGGGCCGACGAAGCGTCGCCGGTGAGAGACGAAGGCCGAGACCGAGGGACGGCGGACTAGGGCACGTGAAGGAAATTTTCGGGCCCAAGGAGGGGTTGCCGGAGTCGGGAAGGAAGGAGAGGTTGGTGGTCAGTGTCCTCCGACAAGGCTTGCCGGCTGGAGGGAGAACGAGATGCAAAGGGGGAGATCGTTTCGTGAACAGGGGCGCTAGCTCGGACAGGCGAAGCAGGAGAGTGTGGAGAGAGAGAGTTGCGTAAGTTTTAAAAGGATAATATATAGTTTTTATAATAATAATAATAATAATAATAATAATAATAATAATAATAATAATAATAATATTATTATTATTATTATTATTATTATTATCTCTCCGCATCTTTTTTTCTGAACACGTTATCGTAGCGAAATGAACTTCTCTCCTAGGTAAAATCGACGATCCGGACGCACTGGTGTGACCTGTTTCATCGTTCGGGGTCATTTGGACCACTTTTTCAGCAATTTGGGTTAAAATGATAATTTGCGTATTTTTACTCTGCCCGCAAAAAATCAACAACACGGGCGCCCTCCTTATGTAATATAGACGTCCCGAACATACATGACATCAAAAACCGATGCCAACAGTTCATAAAACTTGTTCAGCATGGTTTAGTACCAAAACAGTGGTCAGCAGACCAATCCCACCTCTTTGAACAATTATGTGACAATTGACAATGAAAGCCTAATTCAAAAGAAGGTGTTGGATTTGGTCTGCTAGGACCTTTGGATGCCATGGAATTTTGCCTCGTTGTCACAAAAGAACCTGATCTATAGTCTACAGAAGCACCTGACAGTTCTGAAGAGCCTTCAATTAAAGATGCTCCACCAAAATTTGAAGAAAAAAATTAAATCAACAATAGATTAGCTAAAATAAGTCAATTTGGGGACTGAAGATAACCCAAAACCAACATTCACTAGCTCGCTACTTAATGGAAGCCAAGCTAAGAAAATAACTCATTTAATAAAACAATTTAAACATTGCTTTATCTGAAGCTACGATAAAATGCCTGGACTCGTTCTAGAAGTGGCAGTCCATAGACTTGGGAAAAACTAAACTGCAGTAAAACAGTTTCGAAGAAGGATGTGTATGGAAAAACAATAGGTTGTTGCTGAGGTTAAAAAATTAATCGATGTTGGCTTCATCCGAGAAGAAAAATACCCAACTTGGCTCGCTAAAGTAGTGTCAATAAGAAAGATAAATGACCAAATTCAGGTCTATGCTGACTTCAGAGATCTGAATAAAGCTCGTCCAAAAGAGGAATTTCCCTTACCAATCCAAGATTTAATGATGGATATTGCATTAACATATGCATTATTCTCATTCATGGAAGGTTCATCAGACTACAATTAAATCAAAGTGTCTTTAGAAGATGAACCAAATACAACGTTTCAAACACCCATAAGGATTTACTGCTGCAAAGTAATGCCCATTGTGACTTAAGAATGTTGGACGTCATACCAGCGGGCTATGATAAGGATTTTTAATGAAATCATCCACAATTAGGTTGAGTCTTATGTGGATGACTTAGTCGTTAAGAGAAGACGTTTGATCTCATTTTTGTTAAGGTCTATTCTTTATCTTATGATTTAGAATCTAGGCATAGGATTTTCCCTTTGACTATCCTAGAACCTTAGTGATGGAACACACCTCAATTTAGAAGCTCAAACCATTTCTTTGCTCTTCTTGGAGTTTCACATGTGTAGTTTATTTACCTCTAACGCTTTAGAGATTGAGACCAACATGAGTGAACTCGAAAGAGAGTCCCTATAGGGCCATTAAGACCTTAGGTTGCCTTGTGCACTGCACTCCCCACCATTCCTACTCTTCACACTCACAACACCTAAACATATTCCAAAATTTCCAATGCCATCAAAATCAAACCTAATCTTGCCAAACTTTAAAAATAAATTTCAAATACAAGTCCAAACTTAAGTTCCACCAAATCCACCTCAAATCTACAATGAGCCCACCAAAATCCAAAATTCTACTCAACTCTACCAAATTACATTAATTTTTGTCAAAACCACAAAGTTAGACCCAAAATTGATTCAAAATAGCAAATTCTCCTCAATCCCACAAAAAATCCAACTAAAGCCCAATCCTATCTAATTTAAAGTAAAAAATCCAAATTGTCAAACTCAAACATAAATCAACTTTGAATCCAACCTAATGTCATCAATTCCCAAACTTAAATTCAATTTTTCCAAATTGACCATGCCTAAGGGTTTATCAGGTCACCACTTGTGCTTTCCATGTGAATATGAGTCAAATTAAAGGGAAGAATGACTTTGGGTCCACTAGGGGTTGTTTTGGGCTAAACCTGAGTTAATAACTCCTCCTAAACCCTCAATAACACTAAAATACCCCTTAGCCTTAAGCCAAATAACACCAAGTCTAAAACCCTTCAATACTACCAACAAACCACAACAAAAACCTCGAATAGCCCCAAAAAACTACCGCTATAAGCTCCAACATGACACTGTACGTGCCAAAGCGCCAAAGAACACCGCGAACTTAATTGCGTGTGCAATAACTCTGCGAACTTAATTGCGTGTGCAATAACTCTGCGAAACTCTTAATAAACCACAATAATACCAAGTATTCCCATCCCACACATAATAACACTAACATTGTAAACCTCAATTATGTGTGCAATAACTCTGCGAAACTCTTAATAAACCACAATAATACCGTGTATTCCCATCCCATGCATAATAACACTGTGGTCCCCAATTAATCGCTATAGATAACACTGACTCCGTTGTTCCGCGTTATTCCTCCTAATAATAGCTGAAATACAACATCTAATAACACAATTTCCTTCAGAACTTTGACAGCACTTGGTGTCAACACTATTTTGGTTGAGGAGTTATGAAGTTGTCGGCTGCTAGGATGGATATTCTAACACCTGTTTTAATTTAATTTAATACATGTATAATTTAGAAAAAAAAATATTATTTTAAAGTTTTGAAAATACAAGACCGAACCGATCTCATATCCTCAGTGGTTTAAATAAATGAGCCTAATACCGTAAGTAGTGCACCTATCCCGAGGGATAAATACATTACTTACTGGTGAAAGCTCAATTAAATAAACTAAAGATTGTATGACATCCGTTTAATTTCGCGAAACCATTTTATGTTGACTGACAGATTCTTCTATTTAATACGAAGAATTAAATAACGTTTATATTAAGTTGAGTTCGTGAATACTTCCTATAAGGACAAACCCCTATAGTTAATTACATCCTAGATAACCGAAGTCACCTAAGAAAACTCTCTATAAAAATCAGGGGATATTATCTTCAAGGAGTTGAAAGGGATAGAACTTTTCAACAATATTGGACCAAGATGTGTGAAAGGGTAATGACTCAAATTTGAAATATTTTATTGTAAAATATTAAGGAAGAAAGACTTGGGGATGTCACAGATCCTGAGGAGAACCTCGATGACTTTCCAAGCTATCTTATTGTTTGGCTTCAGTTTCGAAGAGAAATTATTCAAGTGTTTCATCCCGCAAATTTTATTAATTAGGGCTTATATTCGTGTGAAATGATCACACAATTAGCCTGGAAGATGTGAGGATTTAGATCGTAACGAACGATAATTTCAGAGTCCTAAGGAGAGTTGGGGCTTATATTGTATAGTAGAATCATACAAAGGTCTAAAGGTAAGTTGAGGATTTATGTTCCATAAGTAAACAATCTCGAAGTCTTATGGATTGTTGTTTAATTCTAAGGAAGGGTTTAGCTAGTGTAGATATGTTTTGTTGTTGAAGATGGTCGTGCTGCCCATGATGCTAGCTTCATGCTCCTCATCGTAGCAAGTTTTAGTTTTAAAAAGGTCAATTGAGGAGATGAGAAAAATATAATGTTTTAAAAGTCACATTTTCTAGTATTTTAAGTCATGATGTCAAATCAAATACCCCTATGGTTATGTTCTTTAAATATTATAGGGCATATTAAAATTGATTAAAACGACATCAGCTAGGATCCTATGGTTCCCTCGTTCGGTACCACTCTTTTCTTTTGGATTCACTTAATCCAAATGAATTTACTAAACTCAACTTAATGAGTTCCATACTTTTATTTGGATTGTGGGAAATCTCGTTAGCAACAGTAGGTTACCTCCTCCGAGGGATTCCCGATCATCCGATCGAGACGTCTTAATTTAGTTGCAATTGTTGTTTTGTGATGTTTGTGATTAAATTTTGAGTTGTGTTATAATTTGAATATTATGGGGGTAAATTTTATCTTGGTAGATTTTAATTTTGATTTTGATTTCAGTTTTGGCATGCAGGGTGACATCGTTGTTGACATGCAAGTTCATAAGCAAAAAGTGAGGTAAGACAAATACATGAAAAGAAGGTACTATAAACTAGAAAAGCGTACCAATCGAGTTTTCTCGTTCCTCCACCTGAAACTTTAGTATCTTGCAAGGCATATATATATATATATTAAAAATGGCGGCTGGCTCTCCTTGTGCTCTGCTAGGGTTTTTGTGACATGGATGTTTGCTGCCAAGGTGGAGGTGCTGAATCTGGTTTTCTTTGGCTCTTCTCTATTTTCCTAGAGTGTTTGGAGTGTTGGTCACACTCTTGTCTGACTTTGCTTATCTTTCATCTCTTCCCGGGCTGTTGGAGATTTAAAAGTTACTATTCCATTGATTTGTGGTGCTTCTTGGACGCTTCGATGGAGGAGCTGACTTTTGTTGCTCCTTGGTTTTTGTGTTCATATTTGGAGTTCTTTTGAGTTTTGGCTCTACCTGTTTTGATTTTGTTTGGCATTTTTCTGTTTCATGGGCGTTTGGAGGTTTAAAATCCACCATTCCTTGGTTTGTGGCTCTTGACTTTATCTTTTCTCGGGCTCTTTGATGGTTGATCCAAATGCTATGGATCTAGCTACTAATATCCAGTGGGCTAAAGCCACTTTTGCAGACATTGTGGTCAAGGGTTTTGAAACAATCAAGAACTATGATGACTTAGTTTTTCCCAAATCTTATCATGAGGGAGCTGACATTTCAACAACGATGGAAAAGAAGGGCCCTTTATTTAAGCTAATAGTAGCCACATGTCCAATATGATCATTAATCACCTGACATTTGCAGATGATATTATTCTATTTTCTAAAGCAACTAAACCTACTATAAGGCCTATTCTCCATTGTGTAGATTAGTTCCAAAGGAGCTCAAGTATGCTTTTGAATACCCAGAAATGTGTGGCTATGTTCAGTCATAAAATTAAACATGTTATTAAGCATTGGATATCTAATACCACTAGCTTTGGTGTCAATAATCTTCCTTTAAAATATATGGGTGCTTATCTATTAAAGGGCAGAACTAAACAGATTCAGTTTGATCATATTGTGGAGGAAGTCCAAGAAAAGCTACAATGCTGGGTGAACTCTTATCATTCCAATGGGGGTAGAATAACACTACTGAAGAGTGTACTGTCTACACTTCCTGCTTACTTGTCACAGATAGTAGTGATGAAGAAGTCTTCTCAAACTACTTTGGATGGAATTTTTAATCATTTTTTGTGGTATGGGCAAAGAAAACAAACTCATTGGACAAGTTGGGAGATGGTATGCAAGGCCACAATGGCTGGTGGCCTGGGTTTCAAAAGCTTTTCTCATCTTTTATACATTAATTTATGTAAACTTTGGATAAAATTTAGATCACAATTTTCTCTTTGGGCTGTGTTTATGATGGGCAAATATTGTAAATACAACCATCTTGTCCAGGTTCAAAGGAAATTGGGAGATTCACCAATTTGGGCCAAGATGTTGAAGGTAAGGACTGAGGCGGAAAATCTATTAATTTGGGAAGTGGGGGAAGGTAAACTTAACTTCTGGTTGGATAACTGGACACTGGAAGGGAGATTGGATCATGGTACCTCCAATGCTGATGACAATCCTATTCAAGTGGCTGATTTATGGGTGCATGGGGGATGTAATCTTGAAGCTTTTCAAACACTGTGTGATTCCTCTCAGATTTCTAGTATCCAGAAGATATCCATTGAACCCTCTAAAAAGGATAGAGTTGTGGTGAAAAATGGTCATTCTCAAACTGTGGCTGCCTTCATTGGGGAATTTTGCTTCCCTCAACAGGATGTGGGATGGGGTTCTAGGGTGTGGAGTAAGTTTGTGTGGAGTAAGTTTCTCTCACCATCCATATCTTTCTTTTGTTGGAGGCTCTTTCATAAGCTTCTTCCCACTGATGACATTCTAAAATTGAAAGGATTAAGGGACCTCTATTGGTGTGTTTTATGTAAGCAGGAGGAGGAATCAGTGAACCACTTGTTTTTTAAGTGCTCCATGGTGCAACAAGTTTGGGAGTTTATCTTAAATCAGGTTAATATTCCAACTCAGCAACTGTCCTGGGGAGATTTATCTCAGTGCTGGCGTGAATTGCTGATTGTCAAGGTTTTTGTGTTGCCTTGCATTTTGCTTGGTTTGTGTGGTTGGCAAGAAATAATATGAAATTTGAGGATGCCAATCTACGGGTCAAGAAAGTTGCTCACAATTGTTTAACATTTATCCATAAACTCTGTAAACATAAGAATTTATCTGATATATTATCTCCTGGTGATCATGACATTTCGATTCCTTCCAAGCCCATTCTGGTTGGGTGGCATCCTCCCCTGAAGGGTTGGGCTAAAGTTAATACTGATGGTAGTTTCTTAAATCCTCATGATGACATGGGGGGAAGTTTTCAGGGACTGCAGAGGAGTATG
>NEWO01000177.1:172852-215863 GCA_003013225.1 Phalaenopsis aphrodite
ACAAATTTTGTATTTTTTTATGATTATTTTAATTATTATGATTTTTATACCAAAATTGGTGCCATTAGCTTGAAAATTAGATAACTCTAGTTAAAGATACCCCCTGACATTGGAAAATTCATGGAAGATGCCTAATAATAGAGACATCAACAGCCTCATGGTCCCATGTCATGGTAAAATGTCTATGCAAATGGAGAATCAAAATAATAAAAACACTATTTAATTAATTAAAAATAAAATAGACATTAAATGAACATGAAAATATTTTCACATTGTTCTCCTCTGTTCAGTGAGAAAGAGAGTATTTTTATTTTTTATTTTTGATTTTTCTAAACAAAGTTATATATTTTTGAAGTTCTGGCTGTTTATTTAAATAAGAAAATCCCTATTTTTCTACTTAAGTAACGCGACGCCACCTCAACCTAGGTAGATTCAAAGCTCCAGGCAGCGTCTTTTGGTTTAGTGCTGCTTCTGACTCAGCCGCCATGCGTTTCGCTGTTCCGCTCCATCTCCTCGTCCGACTTCGTCACGACTGTCTATCTGATACACGCGAAAATGGATGACATCCGTTCATCGTCCCCATGCCTCTAGCCCGAGAACCGTCCAACTTCAAACTTTATTAATCTCTCTCAATACTTAACCAAATTAAGGGTCTGTTTGGGGCAGCTGCAGCTTATCCAGCTTCTGCTGATAAGCAGCTTATCCTGATAATCTGCTGATGACCAGCTGATCCGGATAAGTTGTCTGGCTGTTTGGTTAACGTGTCTGGAAAACAGCTGATTGTGAAAAAATGACCCTTTTGCCCCTGGTCTGAATAAGCAGTTTAGCTGTTTGGTTTGTGCGTTTTGTAAACAGCTTATTTGTAAATTTTTTGAGTTAAATGAATAATCTGTGTAGCAGAATGTTATTTTCTCAGATATCTAGAAATGAAATTGCAAAAAAGTTTAATAATATTTATATAACTCAAAAGTTGTGATTACATCAAGAAAACATAGTGATATAAAGGAAAGTTCAATACATATTTATGAAACTCTAATATGGATTATAGAAAGACCCCAAAAAAAAAGAAGAAATAACATGTTAAAATTACAAGGAAAAATATGATAATATTGAGTTTAACATGTAAAGTCACATCATGACGAATGTTGCCCGTTTCTGATACCTCTAATCCCCGAGCAAGCGTGTCTTGATGGGGTGCGGTATACACGGAAGAACTCGAACAATATGCGGTGGTCTTCTGTTGAGGTACTCTCGAACTCCTAGTACCTGTGTCCAATTGGGATATCGTAGAAACAGTTGTATTGTCCGTCCACCTGAAGAATTTATAGTCTTCAGGTCCTTGTCCCCACATCGGGCACCTGTAAAATTGCCTCCCGTAGCTATGTGTCTGGCGTGACGTTAACAGCAACGACGGTAGTCCGCAACGACACATCACTATCTCGGACTTCCCGTAATGTCTGGAACTCATTCTTCTGCATTTTAAAAAATAGGATCGATCAGTCCAAAAAATAAGGAAATATAAAAAGTAAACTTACCCAAGTGTAGATCCAGCGATTGCTGACAACAAATTTACGTGGCCGNATAGAGTCGTCTTGACTAGGAGAACATATCCATACGGTTGATCAAGCCTTAAATCAAGTCTATAAGCATGGATAATCAAATAAAGCTCTCTTTGAGGGAAGAGTTCAATACCTTTATCCAAGAGGTGTGGCCTTGATTGGGTGCTTCCAAAAGCTCTCCTTGAGTCCAAAGAGCTCCTAGATGAAGCCTCAAGCCGTGGTGAAATGCCTAGGTATGATTTCGACGAAGGTCGGTTTAGGGTGTTGATCAAAGTCCACCCTAGGGTATTATGGTGATTGGGCTTCTATGGGGGATCTTCCTCTCTCACTGTGGGGATAGTATGTGTGCAATTAATTTGAATTTGGTTGAGTATTTGGAGATGTCCTGTTTCGGCCTAGAGATTGAGCTCCAAAATTGAGCTCAAGCAACGGATTTGAGTGGCTAAGGATGGTGAGATTGAACTCAAGAGGTATTAAGGAAGCTCTGGAAGCAATTTGACAGAGTCTTCCCACCGATTTTCAAGCTCTCTTCGTTTGGCCATGGAGGGTGGGTTTAAATAAAGGGGGAAGGAGAGGTCACCCGGGGCAATTGGTTGGTGCTTTAGGTTGCTTATGTGGATGCCAAAAAGGTGCAAAAATTTAATTGGGATGAGACAGTTTGGATGGGTTTAGTTTTGAGTTTTAGCCATGGGGGAGCACTTGGGGGTGGCTTTTCCGACAGCCTAGGTGGTCGACCGGCTAGGCTCAGGTCACCATCCCACTGAGGATGGTCAGTGGTGGACAAATGTGAAGCCAATTTGGTTTGTGCATCGGTAGAGGTGATTAATTGTAGTGGAAATGGCTTTAGGCTAAGTTGTGTCAAGGTTGGGTTTAGCCTCATGAAAATGGCTTGGGTGACTCCCCATGACTGACCAAGATTAGGTGGCTCAGCTGAAATGGTGTGGAGAGGTCTCCATCCAAAGGATTTGGGCTAATCATGGGTTTAAGTGTGTCATTAAAAGGGTTAAAATAATCTTAAGTGAGCTTGAAAGTAGCTTGGCTTCTTGCCACTAATAGTATGGTGATGTGGCATGGCTCATATGGCTTGCATATGGCTTGGAGGTGGCTTCATGACTTACCTTTGGCTTGGTCAACTTTTATGAGGAGGGATTTTTGAATTTATGAAATATTTTGGTAGAGTTTGGCATGATGCTTGATTTGTAAGGATTTGATTTTGAATTTAGGACTTTAAAAATGATTTTAATCAAATGGATGATGAAGAGAAAAAATTTTCATGTGGGCTTTGGATTTGAGCTTTTAAAATTAAATGTGGTGGGCTTGGGCATTTGAATTTGAAATTGATTTTGGGCAAAAATTTTGGGATAATTGAATTTTAAATTTGTTTTAGGGGGATATAATGAAATATTTGGAAAAAATTCAAGTGATTTTGAATTGAATTGGTGGGCTAATTTGATAAATTTAGGCATATGGTCAAAATCGAGGCTTTTTTGTTTGGGTAAATTGAGCTTGCAATTGGGTCAAATTGAGCTTGAATTTTGTTTAAATTAGAATTAGGGATACTGAATTTTGATTTTAAATTGGAATTGGGCAAGATTGGGGTCAATTGGACCAAAATTAGGGTTAATTTGGGGACATTTGGGCCTTTAAGGGTAAATTAGGGCCTTTGGTCAAATTGGATTAATTTGGTCAAATTGGGTCAAACTGATGATCAGAAATTGAAATTGGGAATTTTTTGGATGATTTTGGCATTTTTGGGAAATTTGGAAATTTTTTTGAATTTTTGGATCATGAAGGGCATTTTGGTAATTTTGACAATTTTTGGGGTATTTTGGGAATTTTGTGATTTTAGTGAATTTTGGTCAACTTAGGTAGTGGTGAGTGGTTTGAGATAATTTTTGGATAAATTTGGGTATTTTGGGGGTTTTTTTGGCAAAATTTAGGGTTGTATGGGTATTTTGGTAATTTGGTGATTTTGGGCCAAAATAGACCAACAATCTATGAAGCCATACCAAACCAATAGGAGCCATATGAGGATTCATTTTGGATGCTCAATATGTTGGCTCTAATGCTCTTAACCAAAGAACAGAGGTATAGGTCCATCCATATAAGCTTTCCAAAAGGAGTCTAGAGACCAAACTAAGGGATTCTAGGGTTTAGGGTATGTGAGAGAGTGTAGTGTGTGCAAGCCATTTCAGCCATCACAAGATCACCCAGAGTTAGTCCTAAGTTCTGACCATCTTGTAGGAGACATCCCTTGAGTTTCCCCATATTGACCTCACCTACTAAGTGCTAGAGGTTACGACCAATATGTGGAACTTCAAATTGAGCAAAGAAGAGTTTAGAATTTCTAATGGTGAGGGTTCCTTTTCTATTCCTCTAGAAATAGTCATTAGGAAAGTCCTATGGCTAGACCCTAGACTACGACAGAGGAAAAGCTATACCTCAACCAAAAATGAGGTCAACACTTGGATACACCCGAAATACAACAAAAATAACACCAAACTTTCAAGAACTAATAACACCTACCAAAATTCAATAACCCCGCATAACTCCACAAATTTCAAAATAACAACATTTTGAGGGGGTTTTTGTTGCGATTTTCCACCAATACTACCATAAAGCAACCAAAATACAATCCAAATAACACCCAGGCAGACACAAGCATGAATTCTTCTCTCATGATTTGGCTCACTTGCAAACAACAAAGGTCAAGTTGACCTTGTCCCTCACCCTCTGCTTGAGACCCTCTCTTTCCAAAGCTTCATTCAATTAGGAAGGCAAATTCCCATTATTGTAAAAATTCACCCTTTGAGATGGTCTTCATGAAACATTTGGAGGGCAAAAGGTCCCCTCTTTCCTTAAATTTTTTCCTCAATAAATCTTCCTCTATCACTACCCCTTCGACCAAGCCTATATAAGGCCACTCCACGTTTAAAAAAACACAACACCAAGGTAGTTAAGGTTAAGCCCTGCCAAATTTTTTCTAAACCTCTTTGCAACCTTCCATAAGCTTGTCATAAGCTTCTTAACCCCTTTCCACCACTCAACAGGCCCCAAAGTTCAACCTTAAAGCAATACCTAATTATCGTCCCTAAAAGTTGACTTAACAAAAACATCAAACCAATCACTCTACAAGCTTCTGAAGTCCCTAAAATATCATTTTACACCAACCCCAACTCTTCTCAAGCTCTCCACCATAGCTATAGACCATGGCCAACCACCCATTTGATCAAGCTTGTACTTGCACCCATTTGTGGATGAATCTGATGCTTGGAGCAAGTTCATGGGACTCTAGCAAAGTTTATAAACTAGCCAATCGAGGCATCGCCTTTTGGGCAAAGGTATAACTCAAAAAACACCATTTTCACTTGAATTTTGGACTTTTATGAAGAAAATTTGCATACTATTATGATCTAGACATATGGATGGGTTCTTCATGCTTAGATGATGGTGTAGGATCAAAATATTTTTAATTTCATTATGTATCGAGCGAGATCTTGATGTTTTAAATTTGAAGGTTTATGGCTTATGCGAGTTTGGGGAAGATGAACAATACCTGTGTTATCCACGTGCTATTGCGTTAGTATTTAGGTAGTATTGGCATTGTCCACGATGTCATTTACCTTGTGACATTGTAGTGTTATTGCTAGTGTTATTCATGTGTTATTTTGGGTGTATACTTATGACATTCCGATTTTATTGGAGTTTTCCCGTGGTTTTGTTTGCGCTGTCCTTTGAAATGGCCTAGGATGAGTCAGCATCATGTAGTTAAGTTAAAAAAATGGGATTTTTTGGGTTTAATTAATTCTAGAAATTGATTCAAATTTTGAAAAAAACATATCTTGGTGTAGAAAAATCCAAAAAATTAAATAAAAATGTCCTAACACTCAACGAATAGAGGAAAAATTACTAATGTAAAAATTAAAAATATTTATGTAATATTTTTCTTTAAATTAATTATTTATCCAAAATTATGCTTTAAATATAGAAAATTAAATATGTATCACTATAACTTGAAATTTTGAGGGTTTGTTTGCCTTGGTGTTAGGAGTGTTCTCTGATTTTTCCAAACTTAGAATACACCTCTAACCATATAATACTTCTTTTTAAAAGAAAATGTCACTGTTCTAATAAAATAATTATTAGAAATAAAACATAAATAAAGAAATAAAAAACAAGTTTGGTGAGTTCTTTGTGGTCAGGTGAATTAGGAAAAAAATATAAGTTTGATTTAATAGGCAACTGTATTTTCTGTTTAATTTTCTTTCACAAATCATTTAAAAATTATAAAAATTAAATTATATTTTAAAAAAAATCAAAAAAATTACCGTAGTTGGTTCTCTGACTTGAACAACATTAGATAATTTTTTTAAGGACAAGTAACCTATTTTGAGTAGTTAAATTAATTACTAAATTAAATTCACTATTTTGAGTATAAATAATTATTAAAAATAAAATAAAAATAAACATAAAATTAAATTGTTCTCTTTGAACTTAATTATTCTATGAATTTGAGGTCAGTGAAATTTCATGACCATTGGACTTTTAATATATGAGTACTAGCGTTTGATTCCTAGGGATAGGCTTGTGATTTTTGGGATTTTGCACTTAACTCTAAGTTTTAGGATTAAATCAGAGGGGAGGGACTTAAATGATGATAATTAACTTGTTGAATGATTGACATACAAAGGGAAATAAGCTAGCAACTCACCACTTTTGTACAAGAAGGGTAAAATTGTAATTATTTAAGCTGTTAAGATTCAGAAGAAGTAAAGTTTGGACGATTCTAAAGTAAGTGGGGGTGAGTTTAGAGATCAATTAAACATTGATCTGAACCCCTCAATCAATGGGTGAACCAAATTCAATCTCTTGATAAAGATAAAATACACTACTTAAAGCTTTCTAAAAAATTTACAAATTTACCCTTGAACCCCTTAAGTGCTTGTTAGTGAATTAGGTTTGATCAAAACGCATTTGGGGTCTAGATCAAGACACACAATCGATAATGAAACGTTTTAGAACACTGCAAGCTCAAGTATGAGTGTGAATTTTCCAAGTGCTATAAGCATACCCCATGCGGGGGTTCACTCACTTAACTCTCAATTGAATGTCAAAGTTAATCACTTGACCTTAGATTTATGAATTATTTAAGTCATTGAGCACAACTTAAAATGCAACAACAAAAATCTAACTCAACATAGTGTAATTAATCCAACTTTGTGATAAGGCTTAATGAACTTGGGATAATCTAGAAGATTTGAAGGTTGTCTGGAGTCACTCTTTAGAAACCCTTGCAAGATTTTGGATATTTTAGAGGACATGTGGACTTATTACCATTTGTTGAATAAAACCATCCACTAAATGTTGAGATACACCAAGATGTGATTAAGGACCCTTCCAATTATTTAAATCAACTAACAAAAATCATCATTCTAACTTAACCTAAAATGAAACTCATTGCTCTGGGATCTAAGCTTGAACTTTACACTCAGATTCTCCTGACAATTAGGGATATTTTTAAATGCCACATATGGATCTTCGAGCTGGTGTAAGTTGGCGGTTTTAGTGGTAAGAGCGATGATAAAAATGGAATCTAGGTATGTGAAGAGTATTGTATATCCTAGACTTGTAAATGGGTCAGGGATTGCATTACTATCCCCTTAACATTTAGTAAAGAGTTACCCCTCATTCACATGGGTGATCGGTAGCCCTAGCATGTAAGTGTGACTGACTCATAAATGTTTGGTATTCAAAATACAATAAAAAATCTACTTTTTAAATAAAAACTTGTATTTTATTTGTTAAATATTTACAAAATTCAAACTGCTTTTGCATGAAAAATTAATATTTAACTTCTAAAATGTTATTTCAGACAAATTCATTTTTGAGTCACACAGACCGGGTTGAGGACCATTCTCCTATGATTGCATAGCAGGTAGCCTTTTACCCTATGTTGGGTCTCACAAGCATGGTACTTACAAGTTGCCTATGGAGTTCCTTCAGGAAGAATTGTTAGGGCTTCAGTCCTAATTCTGAGCTCCCCCATAACTTAAATTCTTACACACAGTCTCAATCTTCTACATGTGATATCATTTTATGTTTTATTCATTTGGGTTTTCTTATGATTTTTTTAAGTTTTACTCGTTTGTGTTTTCCTATGATTCTCTTTCAATTTTCTGCACATTATTACTCCATGTTTATTGTACTAACATTACAGCAGCATCGAGAACAACAGGTACACACTAATTTAGTTTGTTTCTTTTTTCTTTACTACATTTTTTAACACCATGCTTTACTTTTATTCATTTTTACTTATATACTTCTTAGACCTTTAGGTTAGAGAACAGTAGTCTGGTTACTTAGGATAGATCACTATAACACATGAACAAATACATCCTTTAACTTTTACAATAATAAGATCAATTGGATCAACAAACAATTACATGTATAAACACAAAACATAAACCCTGAAGTTGTCACTATAGTGAGGAGCTTGGAGCAAGCTGTAAGCAGATGAAGGTCGACTTCAGAAAGTGGTCAACATTTGATTCCTGACTTTTTATATAGATGTAAAATGCGATGTATGCGATTATATGTTTTAACTTCCTTAATAGTTATTCTTAATTTGTAACAAAGTTAAAAACTTGATCCAAAGCAAAAGCTAGGTAAGTTTTCCACTATGAAACAAATAAGAATACAATTTTAATTTTAAATATGGGATATTACGCAAGTATAAGTATCATTATAAAGCAATATAAGACTTTTTTATTAAGCTTTGAATATCTAACCCACAGGGAAAATGACTATATGCTTTTTAGGAATTTAGAAACTTTAGATGACAAAAATCTACTTAGCAAAATATTTTTACTTAAACTTAAGATGCTAAAAAAGGAATTCAAATTCGATTGTTTTTGTATTTTTTTGGTTTATGAAAATAAAGCAAGCAACTAATTAACTTAACTAAATACTTGCAAGGTGAAGATGATATAAATAAAATATTTTTTTTCCTTATCATGAATCAATAACAAAGTAGAGAAATTCTGTTGTGGAAGTATTCTAAATGTTTTGTGTCAAATAGGAGCAATAATATTCTTTTCCCTTATTAGAGATACTATAAAGAATATTGGCTAATCTATAGTTTGAATAGTCTTGAAGACCGGCTAGACAGGGAAGATACTAGCTCTCACTCTAGAGTTCACTCTTGTCACTCCACCTGGGGGCTAACATCTCATATCAAAACGTAAAACTACAAATCAAATTGGGGGCTTCACCTCCCCTTTCGAACCATTTCAACTTCTTCCAGTCATTTCAACACACCTACATTCTACGTCATTCAACACCATTAGTTGGTTTTTTTTTACATATTTGAGTTTTTTTTGGTTAGTTTAAATGTGAATTCTTGTCTAAGAAGTGTTTGAGAGGAAGAGAAATGAGAGATTTCTTCTCCCTACATTTTCTAAAAGAGAATATAAAGGATTTTCTTTGAGAAAGAGTTTCAGATAAGTTTTGTTTGGTTATTATTGTCGTATGAACTTTCTTTTATATGCGAAATTTGTGTTTTTTGTATCATTCTCATGAAGTCTGAGTAGATTCCTTTAGTTTTCTCTCTGCTCTGAGATATGGTGAAATGAAAAGATAATGTGGATGTGCCGATGTTAAAATTTAAAATAAATTGTGATGGCTTTTTCAACTCCACTCTTCATTTAATTTTTGATCTGGTCAATTGAATTATTAAAATATGTTGTGAAACATATAATCCGGGAAATGAAATATGAGTTCTACAACAGAGCGAGAATCACATTTAAGTACATGAATCAGTATTTCGTTCATATGATTAAATTCAAATAAATAGAGAAATATACTTTGTTGGGTGTAGAACTGGAGATTTCTAGGGTGACAAACTAAAAATCCCCAATTTTATCTTAGTGTTTAAAAACTAAAGCAAGAGTTAACCTTCAGGGAAAGGGAAGTGGGAGTCAGTATCCTTCTAGCCTAGCCACTGATTTAGGAACTAAACTTAAGGTTAGCTAATGATTTTCTATAACATTGAATTAGGTAGAGAATTAAAAATGCTCCTATTTGACACAATACATATTTAAACCATTTATCTTATCTCATTTCACAAAAAACTCATTGTAGTGAGAAAGATGCTTTTTCACGTTAGAAAACTTCATCACATAAACATAATTTAGTAGTTATTAATTTTAAAACCTACTTTTAAATTCTACTAGTAGAAAATAATTTAGCTTTGATAGTATCTTAAACATTCAGAATTAGTGACAGTAATTTCTATTGATTTCTGTGAATTTTCTAGTTAATTTATCATTTTAAATTTAAACCTTCCTCGTGGAATCGATATTTGAGATTTAAAAGGAAAGTATGATATTACTTGATAATGATACGCATACTTGCATAGAATCCAAAATTTAAAAGCTTAACTTTATTATTCATAAAATACCACATCAAGTTATTAACGTCGTTGCAAAGTGGAGTTAACTTTATAAATTTTACACAACTATATTTTCAATTGGGATCAAGTTTTTAGCGCCGTTACCGGGGAAGGTAATGGTAAATTAAATAGATTTGGCAAATTGGAATATTTAGAGATAAAAATATACAAAATACAAAATATAAACAAAATTATAAAATAAAAAATCCAAAAATATATAACTATTTATTTAAAAGTATTTTTAAGAAAATTTTCTTTGCTTATTATATTTGTTTATGCGAAATATTGGATTTGAAGGTTTAGTACCTTACGATTCAGAATTAGAACATACTATTAGAAAAATTCAAAAACAACAAAAAGAATTTAAAATTTTGAACAAAATGACGAATAACTTAGATAATAAAATAAATGAAAATCGACAAAAACCTTTAAAAGATTATGCTAATTCAATAGTAGATGAACTTCACTTAACTATTCAAAATCCTGATGTTGCTACTAATTCATTTGAGCTTAAACCTGCTATTATCCAATTGATACAAAATAATCAGTTTGGAGGAACACCTATTGAAGATCCTAACTTACATCTTGCTAGTTTTCTTGAGATTTGTGCTAATTTTAAATATGACGGAGTATCTAATAATGTTGTTAGACTTAGACTTTTTTTTTTCATTAAGGGATAAAGCCAAAGGTTGGTTAAACTCATTAGCACCTGGATCTATCGGAAACTAGGGATAACTATCACAAAAATCCTTGGCTAAATATTTTACACCATCAGAAACTGCTAAGCTTAGAAATGATATTACATCTTTTTGTCAGTTTGAAGGGGAATCAATATATGAAGACTGAGAAAGATTTAAGGATCTCCTTAGAAAATTTCCACACCATGCTTTGCCAAATTGGTTAATAATTCAAACTTTTTACAATGGATTAGTAGGATCACTTAGATCTAATATAGATGCTACTGCTGGCGGATCTTTAATGTCAAAACTTTTTGATGAAGCATACTATTTAATAGAAGAAATGACTACTAATAATTTTCAATGGCCCTCTAAAGGGTAAATTCTAAGAGAGTAGCTAGTATTCATGGATCTGATGCAATGTTTATTTTAGCATCTCAAATTGCTGCTATATCGAAAAATATTGATCAAATTGAAGTGAACTATTCTCAAATACCACCAACATTAGAGGAAAATTCACTAGGACTGATAATTGATACTCAATCATCTTATGAAACTTTGAATGCTATTAATAATCAAAATAACAATACTTATTTTAACTATTACAATCCTGGATGAAAAAATCACCCTAATTTTAGTTGGAATAATTATAACAATTCAATGAACCCCTCAGGAAATTTAAATAATCAAGGAAATTCTAATTATCGACCTTATTATCCTCCTATATTTAACTCTAACCCTAACCCACAAGTTAAGGAAAAGAAGTTAACAATGGAAGAGGTAATGTTGAATATGAGAAATCAAATACAAAATCAAGGGGCTGCTATTAGAAATATTGAAAATCAATTAAGACATATTGTTAGTGCACTAAGTAACAGACCTTCAGGAAATCTTCCGAGTACAGTGGGACTTAATCCCAATGATAAAACTAAAGAACAAATTAAAGCAATTCAATTATGAAGTGGAAAAGAAGTTGAAACAATAATCCAAAGAGAAACAAAAGTTGATGGGAGAAGGAAGAGATGGAAAGTGACCATAATGAAATAAACAAACACAAGTTCCCTTAGAAAAACCATCACCTCTGTTTCCTCAACGATTAAAACAGAAGAATAAAGATAAACAATTTACAAAATTTTTGGAAATTCTTAAAAAGTTAAACATAATATTCCTTTCATTGAGGCTTTGGAACAAATGCCAAGTTATGTGAAATTTATGAAAGATATACTAAACAATAAAAAGAAGTTTGCAGATTATGAGACCGTTGCACTTAGTGAAGAGTGTAGCGCTATTATCCAGAAAAAGCTTCCTAAAAAGTTAAAAGATCCTGGTAGTTTTACTATACCTTGTGCAATTGGTGAAGAAAAGCCTTATGTGATTTAGAAGCGAGTATCAATCTTATGCCTCTATCAATTTTTAAACGTTTAGATTTTGGAGAGATTTCCCCTACTACTGTAACTCTTCAGTTAGTTGATCGATCAATCACTTATCCTAAAGGAGTTATAGAAGATGTATTAGTAAAAGTGGATAAATTTATTTTCCTTGCAGACTTTATAGTATTAGATGTGGAGGAAGATAAAGAGATTTCTATTATTTTAGGGGAGACCATTTCTTGCAACAGGGAGAGCTATGATAGATGTGCAAAAAAGAGAATTAATAATGAAAGTTAATGATCAAGAAGTAAAATTTAATANTTAGAAAAACCATCACCTCTGTTTCCTCAACGATTAAAACAGAAGAATAAAGATAAACAATTTACAAAATTTTTGGAAATTCTTAAAAAGTTAAAGATAAATATTCCTTTCATTGAGGCTTTGGAACAAATGCCAAGTTATGTGAAATTTATGAAAGATATACTAAACAATAAAAAAAAGTTTACAGATTATGAGACCGTTGCACTTAGTGAAGAGTGTAGCGCTATTATCCAGAAAAAGCTTCCTAAAAAGTTAAAAGATCCTGGTAGTTTTCCTAGACCTTGTGCAATTGGTGAAAAATTTCATGGAAAAGCCTTATATGATTTAGAAGCGAGTATCAATCTTATGACTCTATCAATTTTTAAATGTTTAGATTTTAGAGAGATTTCCCCTACTACTGTAACTCTTCATTTAGTTGATCGATCAATCACTTATCCTAAATGAGTTATAGAAGATGTATTAGTAAAAGTGAATAAATTTATTTTCCTTGTAGACTTTATAATATTAGATGTGGAGGAAGATAAAGAGATTCCTATTATTTTGGGGGAGACCATTTCTTGCAACAGGGAGAGCTATGATAGATGTGCAAAAAAGAGAATTAATAATGAAAGTTAATGATCAAGAAGTAAAATTTAATATTGCAAAAACTATGAAATATCATGCAATAGAAAAAGATGATGAATGTTTTAGGATGGAAGTTACTGATTATCTAAGTAATGAGCAATTTAAGAAAGAGTTTAAAGAAAAATTAAAGCAAGAAGAATTTTGTGAAAGTGAGGATGAAATAAAAGAAGAAAATTTAGATTATATTTAGGACAAATTTGAAACTTTCGATTTATTAGAAAATGATAATAAAAATCTTATTCCTTCATGTATTAAACCACATGAACTTGAACTGAAAGTATTACTTGCTCATTTAAAATATGTATTTTTAGGAGAATCATTTACATTACCTATTATTGTATCTTCTGAGTTAACTGAAATTCAAGAACAAAAATTAATAGAAATGTTAAAAAAATATAAAAAGTCTTTTGGATGGACTTTAACAGATATTAAAGGAATTATTTCTTCAATTTGTATGCCCAAAATTTTATTAGATGAATAATAAGAATCTAAAGCTGATCCTCAAAAGAGATTAAACCCCATAATGAAAGAAGTTGTTAAAAAAGAAATATTAAAATGGTTAGATGCTGGAATTATATATCTCATTTCAGACTGTGCTTGGGTAAGTCTAATTCACTGTGTTCCAGTGAAAGGAGGAGTGACCATTGAAGTAAATGAGAAAAATGAATTAATTCCAATAAGACAAGTTACTGGTTGACAAATTTGTATAGATTATTAAAAATTAAACTTGGCCACGACGAAAGATCACTTTCTTTTACCCTTTCTAGATCAAATGTTGGATAGATTGGCTGGAAATAAATATTACTGTTTCTTAGATGGATATATTGGTTATCATCAATTTCCAATTGCTCATGAGGATCAAGATAAGAAAACATTTACAAACCCTTATCGAACATTTACTTTTCGTAGAATGTTTTTTGGGCTATGCAATGTACCTGCAACATTTCAAAGATGTATGATGTCAATATTTAGTAATTTGATTGAGCATGAAATGGATGTATTTATGGATGATTTCTCTGTGTTCGGGACTTCATTTGAATTATGCATAAATAATTTAGAAAAAATTCTAGAATTATGTGAAAAAATCAACCCAGTACTGAACTGAGAAAAATGTCAATTTATGGTTGCAGGAGGAATTATACTTGGACATAAAATTTCTAAAAATGACATGGAAATAAATCCTGCAAAAATTCAAGTTTTTGAAAAATTACCACACCGACTACGGTCAACGGGGTAATATGTTTTCTAGGACATATTGGGTTCTATAGGCGTTATATAAAGAATTTTTCAAAAATAACTAAGTCATTATGCCAACTTTTAGAAAAAGATACAAAATTTGATTTTAACGAGGAATGCATAAAAGGATTTGAATTATTAAAAGAAAAATTAATCACTGCACCTATAATAGTACCATCTGATTGGGAAAAAATTTTTGAAACAATGTGCGATGTTAGTGATTATGTTACTGGAGTTGTTTTAGGAAAAATGGACAACAAAGTTTTTGAAGTAATATATTATGCTAGTAAAACTCTGAATGATGCTTAAATTAACTACACTACTACTACTAAAGAGAGTTATTAGCTATTTTCTATGCCTTTGATAAATTTAGATCTGACTTAATTGGAACTAAATATATAGTGCATACAGACCATTCTGCTATTAAATACTGAATGCAAAAGAAGGATGCTAAACCAAGGTTAATTAGATAAATACTTATATTGCAAGAGTTTGATTTTTATGTAGTTGATAGAAAAGGAAATAATAATCAAATATCTGATCATTTGTCTAGACTAGAAACAGAATTATTAACTAATTTTGCAAATAAAATTTTAGAAAATTTACCTAATGAAAAATTTATATTATTGATGAAATAGATACACTGTGGTATGCCGATATAGTTAATTATATTGTAAGTGATATTCTACCACTAGATATTAAAAATCAACAATTAAAGAAATTTATATATGATTCAAAATACTATTTTTGGGGTGACCCATATTTATACAAACAATGTAAAGATCTAATTATTAGAATGTGTATGCCTTATGAATAAACTCAACAAATAATTGAAAGATGTCATGATTCTGAATTTGGATGATATTTTGGAACAAATAGAACTGTTTATAAAATTTTGCATGTTGGATTTTATTGGCTAACTCTTTTTAGAGATGTTAATGAATATATTAAAACATGTGATCGATGTTAGCGACTAGGAAATATTTCTAGAAGAAACGAAATGACCTATAAATTACATATTGGAAGTTGAAATTTTTGATGTGTGGGGATTAGATTTTATGGAACCATTTATGCCTTCATTTGGAAACATATATATATTACTTGCTGCTGATTACATGTCCAAATGGATTGAAGCTATTGTTGTACCTAAATGTGATGCTCAGAATGTTTTTGAATTTTTAAATAAAAATATTTTTACAAGATATGAAATGCCTAGAGTAGTTATTACTGATGGAGGATCTCTTTTTAAAAATAAGAGAATCGAGAAAGTGATAAATAAATATGATATTATGCATAGATTCCTACTGTTTGTCATCCTCAGACTAACGGTCTAGCAGAAATATCAAATTGTGAAATAAAACAAATTTTAGAAAAGACTATAAATCCCTATAAATTAGATTGGTATGCTAGATTAGATGCTCCATTATGGGCATACATAACTGCTTATAAGACTCTTATAGGAATGTCCCCATATAGAGTTATTTTTGGAAAAACATGTCACTTACTAGTAGAATTGGAGCATACAATATTTTGGGCTATTGAGGAATTTAATTTTTAATCTAAACGATGCTGGTAAAAAAAGATTATTGCAACTCAATGAACTTGAGGAGATTATAAATGAAACGTATGATAATGCAAGAATCTATAAGGAGAAAATGAGAATATGACATGATCGAAAGATTATTAATAAGAAATCTCTCACTCTCTCTCTTTCTCTCACCTTATCGCCCCACTTGGGGCTCACTCTTAAGCCTTCTTCTTCTTCACCAAGCCTTCTCCTCCTCTTCTTATTGATTCAATAGTTCAAGATTTCTTTTTAAAACATTTCCAAGCCTTATTTATAATTTTCTAAAAGATTCTTAAGTGTCTCTTAAAAACTGTCCATATTCATTGAATCCTCCAAATGGTGCCAGAAGTGACTCTTCATAACTTCATATAACCACCCCAAATTCTTCTAGCAAGTCTCATTCTCATTTCCAATGAATTTCCCACGAGATGCACGAAACATCGCTTCAAAAATCGTCCAAATCCGATGTATATTCTAGAAGATATGTTGCAAACTGTCTTTGGCGCCTAAGCAACGTTTTTGGATGCTTAAGCGCCCCCTCTCTGTCTAGTGGCGCCTAAGCACTGTATTTGGGCACTTAAGCTCCGGGCATAGGCACTTACGTGTCTGATTTTGGCCCCCATGGCTCCGATGTGCCTCGGTTCGACCCGATTTACTCCGGTTTGCTCCATTTTGGCCCATTTTTATTCCTTTTGCTCTAATCACTCCAAATTCTTCAATTTGATGCACTTAAAACCAAAAACACAAGAAACATACCTTTAAAGTGAAATATCATTATAAAATGATGCATGAAAAATAGTGCATTTTTAGGCGTATCAATAATCCAATAGGAAGATATTTTGAGAATGTATCATAGAATGGAAAATATGGAAGGCAGAAATGCTCATTTTGATGATTTAATAAGACAAAAGTTTGAATACGATGTTGCTTATGATGATGCAATGGTCAAATTCATGAATGGTGATCATTCAGTTCAGTTTCCTACTCACCATGTTTTTACTCCATATCAGCAACAGAATTTGGATGTGGATGAAGAAGAAGAGGAAGATGATGATTGGTGATGCTTTAGTTAGATTTTTGTTTAGTTTATGTTTAATTGTACTTTATTTTTAGGTTGTTTGTTTGTGGACTGTGGTACTTTATTTTATTTTATGTTGCATTGTGAGTCTATTTTTAATAGTGTTATTAGTTTTTAGTACTTTGTTGGATGTATTTGTAGTTAACTCTTTCTCAGCATATTTTTATATGTATTATGTGCTATTTAATGTTTTAAGTCTTGTAGCTTTTCATATTAGCACCTGTAATACTTAAGAGTTAAGTTTCTAATCATAACCTTCAACAGGTATGTCATTTATTTATGTATTAAATGTTTTCTTTAAACATTAATTTTTCAAGTTCTTTACTTAAAATCTTTTAAAAATTTAAGTTTCGGAGGAAGAGAAATTCATTTTTAAGAAAAGAAACTAAATTTTATTTGTCCTCAATTAATTATATTTTCAAAATATTTTAAAAATTGCTAGCATGACATTTGGTATTAGAGGGTAACTTTTGATAACTATATCTATGTTTCTGAATATATAGTAAACATAAACAAAAATTTTAAATAATAAAGGTTAATTTTAGAGATTAAGATTATTTGGTATGATAGAATAAGACCTTGTTTTTCTATTTTTAGTAAAAGGAATTTGTATTTTTGAAGTATTAAAAATCTTAGAGATTCATGTGAGAAGAAAAAATTAAGACTTTGTGAAAAATCTTTAAAACTAATATAAATTTATAAAGTGAAGAAATGTGAAAAGTTTTTAACTTTAAAAAGGAGATAGTGAAGTTCAAAATCATTAAAGGCTATCCAGATATAGTAATCCTCACATGAAAAAAAAAGAAAAAGAAAAAAAAAGGATTGAAAATGATCCTGAAAAGAAAAGAGAAAAAATAAAAGAAAAGAAAAAATGTGAGAAGAAGTTTGAGGAGATGCCTAATTAAAAATTAGCTTCACTTGAATCAACTTAAAGAAGAAGGCTTGACTACATTTCCTAAACTTATATTTCAGTATTAGCATATTTACTAGTAAAGTTTAATGACGTTCTTTTTCATATGGATATTCTAAGTGGCTTTAATATGAATAATTTGTAATTTTCCTTGAAAAGAATAGAGGATAAAAAATTTTAGACTTGATTACTAGATATTCTTATATCTTTAATATTAATTGGAGTTGTTTTGAATTTTTTTTAAGTGATAATATATTATCTAGTGAACTAAGATATGAAAATCTAGAAGTTAAAATCTTTACCATAAGTCGTATTTTTATGTAAAAAAGGAGTTACTTGATGACAAGTAATATTTAAGTTTGGAGGATTTTGATACACCAAAAATATATGCATTTTTAGACCCATATTTTATACCCATTTTTGGTGATATTGCACTTTAATGGAAGATATTTTCTATGTTTTATTGCAAGATGTTGATTTTGAGGACTTGGAGCAAAAAGAAAGCAAAAATGATAAAATTTGGAGCAAAATGGAGAAGTTCAAAATTTGTTCAGCGCCGACAGTGCCAGACTGGGCGTCGACGACACCATTTCACAGAAACATTAGATTTAATATGGCCTCTGGCGCCGACGGTGCCAGTGTCGGTGGAAGCCCTGTTTCCAAAAGATTCGACGAATTCAGATGCTTTTTGAAGAGTTGTTGGATGCACCTATTGGAGAACTGACCCAGGCTTTATTTAGGGCCAAAATTTGATCAGAACACCCCCCCCACTTCGAACCATTTCAAATTCTTTCACTCATTTCAACACACCTACATTCCATGCCATTTTTATGCCATTAATTAGTTATTGCTTTTATAGATTTGAGTTTTTGTGGTGAGTTTAAGTGTGAATTCTTCTCTAAGAAGTGTTGGAGAGGAAAAGAAATGAGAGATTTCTTCTTCCTACATTTTCTAAGAGAAGCTACAAAGGATTTGCTTTGAGAAAGAGTTTCAGATAATTGTTATTTGTTTATTATTATTGTATGAACTTTCTTTTATATATGAAATTTGTGTTTTATCGTATCTTTCTAATGAAGTTTGAGTTGATTCCTTTATCTTTCTCCCTACTCTGAGATATTGTGAAATGAAGAGATAATGTGGATGTGTTAATGCTAAAATTTAAAATAAATTGTGATGAGTTTTTCTACTCTGCCTTCATTTACTTTTTAATTTGGTCAATTGAATTGTTAAAATATGTTGTGAAACGTATGATCCGGGAAATGGAGTATGAGTTCTATAACAGAGTGAGAATCACTTTTAAGTCCATGAAATAGTATTTCGTTCATGAGATTAAGTGAAAATAAATAGGAAACTATACTTTATTGGGTGTAGAATTGGAGATTTCTAGGGTAACAGATTAAAAATCCCCAATTCGATCTTAGTGTTTAAAAACTAAAGCAAGAGTTAGCCTTCAGAGGGAGGCAAGTGGAAGCTCTGGAGTGGGAGCCAGTATCCTCCAAGCTCAGCCACAGATTTTGGGACTAAACCTAAGATTAGTCAATGATTTTCTATAACACTAAATCAGGGTAGAGATATAAAATTGCTCCTATTTAACACAATACATATTTAAACTATTTATCTCATCTTATTTCACCAAAAACTCATTGTAGTGGGAAATATGTTTTTTTACATTAGAAAATTTCATCACATAATATTGGGATACTAAGCAAGTATATGCATCATTATCAAGTAATATAGGACTTTTTGATTAAGACCTGAATATCGAACCCACTGGGAAGATTATGCAATTTGCACTTTTTAGAAAGTTTTTCTATTTTTAAAAAGATAATTAATTAAACTAAAAATGATTTTTGTAGGAATTTAAAATTTAAATATTTTTGGTATTTTTGATATTTTAACGAAATAGTAACAACTTAAAAAAGTAACTAAAGTTTTTGTAGAAGAAAAGTACTTAATATGAAAATATCTTTCTTCTTATCATGAATCAGTAATAAGTATATGAATTCTCTTGTGGATGTATGCAAATTGTGTTATGCCAAATAGAAAGAGCAATAATCTTTACCCTTACTAGAGATGCTATAAAGAACATTGACTGATTTAAAGTTTGAATAGTTCTTAAGACCGACTAGGCAGAGAAGATACTAGCTCTCAATCTAGAGTTCCCTCAATTCCCTCCACATTGGGGCTAACATTCTCCTATCAAAACCTAAAATAATAAACCAAGGTGGGGGCATTAACTTGCCACTTTAAAGTCCTCTAATTCTACACCCATCAATGAATATTTCCATATTTATTTGCACTCAATCATATGAACTACATTATTATTCATACAACCTCATGTGATACTTTCCAATTGTTTACTGAGACAATACTAGCCTGGTTCTTACATGTTCTCACAATAAATTTTAACATCTGGATTGGCCAAATCAAGAAGTAAATGAAGTGCATGGATTTAAATCATCACAACTTCTTCTAACATTAAAGATCAATACTCTCCAAAACTTTTATCCAAAACTTAATTACTTATCATTAAGAAGAAATATAAAGAAAACTACTTAGAATCCATGGAGAAAATAAAACCACACTTTAGTTTAAAAGAAGAAATCATTGTCAAACCAACAACAAGTCTCAATTAAAACCAAAAGTAGTCTTAAACAAAAAGATAAAAACTTTTCTCAAGCCCTCCACCAAACTCTTGAAGTTCCTTTGAATCTATTCTTTTTTACAATCACTCAAAATAAAATAACAAAAATGATAAATTAAATAAAAAGTAGTTTATGAAAATCTCTCCGAACTAACTCCCCAGAGAAGAACTTTCAAAACTTGCCAATATTTTCATAACTCTTTTCTAAGTCCTCTCTTCTTTCTTTTATAGTTTTCCAAGAGGTTCCTTGGGATCTCCTCAAAATGTGTCTTGATTTGATGTATTTTCCCAAGAGACGCATCCTTTCATGATAATTTTCGTCCATAGTGGTTACAACCACCTATTAAGCCAATGGGTGCCTCAAAAACCTCTTCGAAATTCGTGAAAACTGATTTTACTCGTCTAGTAACTGTCACTGGCGCTTAAGCGCGAGGTTTCGACGCTTAGGCGCGGCCTTCTCTGTTTAACTAACGCTTAGGCGCCAAAACTCTTTTGCACAATTTTTCACCTTTTGCTCCAAATTTGATCATTTTTTCACTTCTTTAAGCATTTTTTCCATTTTTACTTGTATCTGCAAGAATAACACAAAAGTATCTTCCATTAAAGAGTAATATCTCATAAATATGTATTAAAATGCGTATAAAAACATTATATATTTTAGGTGTATCAAAATCCCCCAAACTTAAAATGTTACTTGTCCTCAAGTGACACTTCAATCTTTAAAAACCAAATATGTATGATATGTATATGAGTTTCTTTAGGAGTTACTAAAATTTAGATTTAGAAATATAGTAGTCCAATTTAGAAAAAAAAATTAATAAATGAGACCAACTTAAAGTTTGAAAATTTTTAATATTAAAAACTTTGAAAATATCAAAAAAATTGTAAGTTTTCTAAATTTAGATTTTAGTTCTTTTATTTTCTCTACTTAAAAATTTTTATTAAAAATAATTTTACTTACTATATTATTTTTATAAGTTTAAGATTTTATCATGTCTTATACTTTAAAAAGATCAAATGTAGAACCAATTTTTTATTAGGCACTAATCCTCAAGCTTCTCCTCCCTTACATTTCTTTTTCTTTTTTCTTCTTTTTTTTCTTTTTCAGGAAAGGATTACTATATATGGATAGACCTTTAATGATTTTGAATTTCACTTCTCCATTCCTAAAGTAAAGTTTTGATAAAAAAACTTTTACTTATAAATATAATAATAGTTTGAAAATCATTTTAATAAAAAATTTTAAGTATTAAGAATAAAAGTCTAAATTATCTAAATTTTTCAAAAATACAATTTTTCTTACTAAAGATAGTCACTTATATTAATCATTTTCTATACTAAAAATTTTTAACTTAAAGTTTTTCTTCTTTACTTAAAATTTTAAATAAATTTTCTTACTCATTTCTAAAATCTAAATTTACTTCCCTAATATAACTTCATATACATAATCAATTTTTCTTTTAAAATTCAAATTCATTTATAGTTCATTTAAGAACAAATAAAATTCAAGTTTTAAAAATGTTTTTCATCTCTCCCTCAAACTTAATTTTTTTTTAACAGGTTAAATGGTTTAACATCAGATAATTATATAGATAGGAATGAAAATTGAAATAACATACTAACATGAATTTTTACATCCTAATTATATAAGTATAAAACTAAAGGCAAAAGTAAAATTAATTTTGATCAAATTTTCTAACATTTTATTTTAGTTTAACATGTAAAGATTCAGTAGACTTCTAAACACTGGGTATAAAAGCAAACAACACACTAAGATGATAAAAGAAAAATACGGAGTAGCAATTTCTGAATTTTAAAATTATGATCTAAGCTAGCAAGATTTTTAACTTCTAAAAAAAAGACATGGAATTAAGTTAAGTTCTAAACTAACCAATCCATAGTACTAAAAACAAAAACAATTACTACCCTAAAATTTTAAAAACAAAATACTATTTAACACAACAATCACAACAACAATAGAACATAAAAATTCAAAACACAACATAAAACACAGTCCACAACATCACATAACTGCATCTGTAGCAGTACTACATCACAAAGTCCATAACAAAACACAAACATAACAATACATCAAACCAAATGAATTCCAACACAATCATCTCTCATCTCTACTCCTCTCCACTCTCAGAATCGCCACTATACCATTTTTATTTAGGTACATAGTCAGGATAATGAGGATATTGAGGAAATACTACACCTGGGTCACCTCTAAGCAGGCCCTCCAAAGCTAGGTATAATTTCTCTTCAAAGTCACTCTTTCTTCTATTATACTTATGTGTATGCTCAGCAAATTGTTCTAGATTTTGAACTATATCAGCAGTAAAGTGGATATGAGTCATCATCTTCTGTAATAACTGCTCTTGAGTCTCAGTTGACTCAGCTCGAGATGTAGAAACACGTGAAACAGATGGTCTTGATGAAGATGCAGTAGAGGTAGATGCAACAAACATCTCTAATCCATTGTTTCTGAAAAATCCTCCTCTCCAGCCAAAAATCGAATGCTCCGAATAAGTCTTCACATTCACTTTTGTAATGAGCTTCAGAGGAAACAAAACTTCCTCCCACCTATCATACTTTACTCCAGCCTGCTCGCATAAAGAAAATATCAAGGAAGCAAATCTCATACCTGTAGTAGCAGCAGCAGCATCTGAACGGATGACATTGTGATAGATCAAAGCCCCTATGTTGATGGGCTTTTCCTCCTAAATACAATAATTCAACATCGCTCTCTTTCTGGTCACATCACTGAGATGATTTGTAGGAAGCAGACGAGCATATATAAAATAGTGCCAAGCCTTTGATGGTGTACACAATTTTGACATTAGAAAATTTACTCTCCTCTCATTTCTAATCTTCCAAAGTCCTCTTCCAACAACCAAATAAGATATGATCTCGTCCAATTCCGCTTCCGTAGGACTATAATTTGCTTAAAAACACAAAGTCTCCAGTGGTAAATGATAAAACAAGTTGATTACCTTTGGAGTAAAAGGTACCAACTTCCCTCGAACCATAACTTTATCGTTCTCAGCCTCTGGGAGATTTGCATAAAATTCCCTTACAACAGAAATTACAGCGACATCAGAGAAACAATGGAACTGTTCCCAATATTGGCGGACTATCATGTCTTCCACTTCTCCACTCGGACTCTTAAAACATCGCTCTTGAATCAATTTTCGTGACTGTAAAGCGTCACTATATCGATCTTGAGCTTTTGAAGTGAAAAATTTGCTCGAATCAAAGGGGCTCTTTTCTTTGCTCCTTTTCATTCTTGGTGCCATTCTACAAATTTGATAAATTCCAAAAATAACTTTAAAAATCAAGTTTAAATCATTAAACTAAACTTCCAAAAGCACTAACTAAACTTCTCAAGTAAATTCCATAGATTTTTCTTTACTTTTCACCATGAATAGTAAATTTTCAAAATCTTCCAAACGTGCTTAAAATATATGGTGAAAATTCAAAATTTTTGCATAGAAGTAAAGCTCTTACCTCATGGAACTTGTATCTAGCAAATCTCACTTGTTCCACTAAGTAATCTCCAAATTTCACTTGCCCTAGCCCTCAAAATCGTGAAATCAAGTTGGGGAAGACTTAAAAATGACATTTTCAGACCAAAAATTCATTTTTAACCATTCACAAACCGGCGCTTAAACGCGAGTAAGTGGCGCTTAGGCGTCTGCTTCTCGGGTTGGCTAGCGCTTAAGCGCGAGATGTGGCGCTTAGGAGCCAGTGCACAATTTTTAAAATTTTAAATTGTAAGTAAATGCACTATTAGCCTAAGTAAACCACCCCTAAATGGTCTCATTACACTTAAATGACTATTTTTACTTCCTATAATTCCCTTCTCTCTCAAAATTCTCCATAATAATTAATTCAATTTTAGGCTAAAAATAACACAAATTTTCACAAAAACAAACTTATATTAATTCACAAACAAGTACAAACACATTTAACACTTAGTTCTCTCTCTACATAGTCTTGGATGAGAAAATTTTCCTAAGTACAAAACACTTAACACACATTTTCAATAAACACATAAGTGACACAAACACTAAACACAAGACATAAACACTAACACACTTAAAAACATGACTCCAAACACATAATTCCTAACACTTAACTTAATGCCAGTCTTCGTTAGAAGGAATGAATTCTTGTCTCTCAGTAGGTTCTCCAGAAATATAGAGTTGATAAAATAGACGGTGGTGACGAGCTCTAATACTATCATCTTTGATCCACTTTTGCTTAAGTAACATCGCCTTATTCGCATCCTCTACATAACTGGTATGGTTAAATTACATCTTAAGTTGCCACCCAATATGTTCTAGATGAGCATGCAATTCAAGCACCTTAGTCTCTAATACAAATATAGTATTCTCCATCTGGTTGATCTTCTCCGATATCCCTTCAATACTAACGACTAAGAAACCATTATACATCTCCTGTGCACTTTANTTATATTAATTCACAAACAAGTACAAACACATTTAACACTTAGTTCTCTCTCTAAATAGTCTTGGATGAGAAAATTTTCCTAAGTACAAAACACTTGACACACATTTACAATAAACACATAAGTGACACAAACACTAAACACAAGACATAAACACTAACACACTTAAAAACATGACTCCAAATACATAATTCCTAACACTTAACTTAATGCCAGTCTTCGTTAGAAGGAATGAATTCTTGTCTCTCTGTAGGTTCTCCAGAAATATAGAGTTGATAAAATAGACGGTGGTGACGAGCTCTAATACAATCATCTTTGATCCACTTTTGCTTAAGTAACATCGCCTTATTCGCTTCCTCTACATAACTGGTATGGTTGAATTACATCTTAAGTTGCCACCCAATATGTTCTAGATGAGCATGTAATTCAAGCACCTTAGTCTCTAATACAGATATAGTATTCTCCATCTGGTTGATCTTCTCCGATATCCCTTCAATACTAACGACTAAGAAACCATTATACATCTCCTGTGCACTTTAACTAATGAACTTCCTCCTCGTGACTTCTTCCTTCTTCAAATTCATCTCCCATGAAGACATTTTCTCTAAATCTCTCTCTTTCTTAGACTCTTAGGGCTAAAAATAATTCGGGGTGAAATTCCTTCACAAACCCCTTTTATTTATAGACCTAATTCCCCCTCATAACTTCTAGGAACGACTAGAAACTGCCAAGACACATTTATTCCAACTAAATTGCAGTTACACCTTTTAAAAATCAAAATTTGCACATGTGATTAAATTGTCGCGCTTAAGCGCCGGATCTGGCGCTTAAGCGCTAGTGCACATTTTTGCATCAGTCAACTTAACGTCCAAATTCTCATTCTAACATGTCTAGGTCACTAAATAAAATCTAAAAATAATTACTAGCACATAATAAACTAAAAAAATACTACCCAAATTTCGTAATCAGACTCAAAACAACAATCAAAGCAAAAAACACACTGATAACTATTAATTGCCTCCCACAAAGTGCTTGGTTTTACGTCGTCAGCCCGTCGCAACCAGTGCTCATTCTAGTTGACCCAACATCATTCCATCATTATCAAAGTTGATTATGACTTCAAAGTCGATGCATGTTTTCGATATTCAAAATATTTCACACAATCAATTTGATCTCCTACAATAAAAAAATATTTTTGGGTTGATGTTTCGAGCTAGCAATAGATCTCACATCGTCGATGCATGTGCGCATCATTGATGCTCTTGGAGAGTATTTGCATTAGTATGTGTTGATGACAATTATTTTGAGGTAAAAAATGTAGGATGATGCATTTATGCCCTGGTGTGAACAAAGCAGAGAATAAATAAACAAAATCATCTTGGGTGGCTCTTGAAATAAAAGATATTATGAAATAGAATCCTAAGATCCCTTCAAATAAGATTAGGAACAATTTGGATAATTTATACAGTCCATCACTAGCATATATAAAGTTATAAAGGTCAAGAGAAGAAGTAATGAATAACATCTTCAAATTGGTTAATGATAATTAAAAGTGGGTGCCTACTTTACAAGCAGAACTTATGAATAAAAGTCAAGGTTCACATATTTCATACACTTTTAGTAAGCTGAACTTACAATTTCATACATGCAGGTTGGTCAGTCAGTACTATTTTCAAGTAAATCCATCTTTTTTAATTTAAGCACAAATAAAATCTTGAAAAAGAATAATGTGGATCCACATTGTTGAAATATTAGGGTGGACCAACAACATATTCTATGAAAGATTTCATTAGCATGGTAGATGGAAGATGATGAAAGTTTTAGATGAATAAAATATTATAAATTGCATAAGGCATCATGATATAACTCTCTTCAAGACTTGAGTGGCATGCATATAAATCTTGCAAAAGAATTATGTGATATTTATTTAACATTGGGTGAAATGCTTTGAACCGGTAACAATATGCTAGCAATTGTTATTTTTACCACAATGCATCATCAATAAATACATCTATAAATTTTTTGATTTAGCAGGGTGATCAAACTATTGAAATTCTATATGAAGCCAAAAAAGCTTTCATGTGTGAGTTCATTCCTTGTCCTTAAGTTTCATTTCCCTAGTTCTGCCTCTCCAATTCACAGTTTCCATTGCATTACATAATGAATGTTCCTAAAAGTAATGCATCCTAATTCGAGCAATTAGAAAAAAAAAAAAGCGAAAAAAGAAATCAAGAGCAAGCAAGAAGAGAAGATAAATCACATTGTCAGTACTGAAATCAGAAATAAGTAAAAAAAGTAAAGAGAACTGGATTGGGCGTTCGGAAATGACGGAGGCTTTGTAAGCGACAAGGTGGGGGGAGGAGACATGACAAACAAAAAGAGGAGATGAGTAGACTGAGCGTTTGCGACAAAAGCTCTGGCTTCAGACAAGGCTCGTGACGAAGACTCCAACTTAAGGCAAAGCAGGAGAAAAAGCTGGCAGAGGGAGGAGGCACTGGGAGGAAATTGAAACAGAGAAGTTGTTGTTTGCATGATTTTCTTCTAAGGTTGTGGAACAAGAGATGCACAAATGAGCCTGAAGAAGTGTGAAATAAGTAATAAAAGGAGTTTGAAGTTTGTTGTATCTAAAAACCTCTTATAATTAATTTGATAACATATTTATTAATTATTAATGAATGAAATTAATTAAAAATTAACTTAAATAAAAATACATTACATTGCAAAACTTACTCTTGCATGCAAGTCAACCTCGCTTCTCTCTCCAGGTTTCACCTGAAACCATCCCATTCCTTCCTCCCATTGTGCCTGAAATCCTCGCGATACAATCGCCACTAGAGCAAGTTGGAAAGGCAACTATGTGATTGCGGTGGACAAGATCTCTGAAACTTCGGTGTATCTCTCTTTTCCTCTCTACTACTACTTGGCTAACCCTCAACTTTCTCTTCCATCCTCCCATGGCCTTCACACGCTTTAGCTTCTCTAAATGTCGTGGGCAACGAATGAGATTTAAGTTAGTAGGGTTTAAGTAAATACTGTAAATCCATATTTTACAGGATTTACTAAATCCTGAAATGGTTAAATCCCAAAAATTATTTGGCAACCACATTTAGTAAATCTTGTTAAATCCCATGAAAGTGTTTGGCAATTTCTATCAAGATTTAAAAAATTGTATTGGTCGTGAGACGTTAACAATAAACTATAATAGTATTTAGTAAATGAGGTGAATTTGACTTTTTAAAACATTCCAAAATAGCAAAAATCTGCTAGCTTCTTAAATTCAATTAATATTTTATTTCAAATTATGATAATTAATAATTATGTATTTACTAAGTTAATTAATTATTAATATAAATTTTATTAAATTAATTATTAAATAGAAGTTTAATATTTGTAAAAGAATAATTAACTCGGGTTGGCTACATGAACCCTTTTTCTCCATTGCATCCTTTTTTGTGTCACGATTTCATGTAATTCTAATAAATTAAGATTATTTTTTATACAATATGCCCAAGTCTTCCTAGGTCTACCTCTGCCTTTCTTAAAATAATTTGAATTTAAAATAACTACCCTTCTAATCAGATCATGAGATGTCGACCTTTAATGTGACCAAACGGTCACCGGAGCCACACCAACCCTATCACGGATATATTCACTTAGTATTTTGTCTGTAAGTCTAAAGCCACTCATCCACATAATCATTGTCATCTTATTTTTTTATTAATTAATAATTAAATATTTATTTTTAATTAATAATTAAATATTAAGTATAAATTTATTTTATTATAATTAGCATGATTAAATTTTAATTAATAATTATTAATCAATTAAATTAATAATTTTAGCTTAAATAAAAATAAATTAATAAAATCCTCGCTCCCTGACTGTTTCGCCCAAACCATCCATCGGCCCCGAGCTCTCGCGTTACAGTCGCAATTGGAGCTATAGCTTTGGAACGCGACGACGGGATCGCGGCTTACAGAGAACTGAAACTCCCATTTTTCTCCTCCTTCAGCTCCTCTCCTACCCGAAACCATTGAGGAAGGTAACTTCACGTCTTCCTTTTTGCGCGAAGCTTCCGTCCCGGATCTACTAAATCTATCAATTCACGGGATTTAGTTAATCCGGGAATTAAGGCCGAAATCCGTAAAATCCCAATTTATCCAATCCGAGGCTTTTTTTGTCCAAAATGGCCGTCCGGCAAGATTTAGGTTAAATCCAGCTTAAATCTTGCTCTAAATCAGTTACCCGACAGGCCCGTAAATACTCCTTCCAAAGGGATTTACTAAATGCGGGATTTAACGCAAAACGGAGGAGAAACGGGATTTAAGATCCTGTAAGATTTAAATTTGTCATTTTTGCTGCTTAGCAGGATTTAGGTTAAATCCTGCTACCAAATAGCCCTGCTACAACCTTTTTTTTTTCTTATTTTTAATTTGCTAGTGCTGATATTTGTCTTGTTATTGGAGATTTTAGCTGCTGAAATTTTTTATTAGACGATTTTTTTTCATTGTTCTATTCGTGATGCATACCACCAAAATAGTAATTCAGAGTGGTACCTGTTAATAAGCTGGCTATCCTCAAGTTTTTTTAAAAAAATCTTTGTTATTAATTAGTCTTATACTTGTTATTTCAATACATAAATACATACATACATACTTACATATATCCATACACATACATACATATATATATACATACATATATATATACATACATATATATATACATACATACATACATACATACATACATATATACATACATACATACATACATACATACATACATACATACATACATACATACATATATATATATATATATATATAGCTCGAGTTGATTTGATTATTTATATTTTTAATTTAGATACTTTCTTTATGTTTGAGTTTATATATTCTGACGAGTTTATTCAGTCAAATACTCAATGAATGAAACTTATGTTTTAATGAATCAATACTGTTAATACGTTAGCTTTAATGAAGACATCAAATTATTTTGTTTATATTGTTTATCGCATTAGAGAGTAAGTAAACATGGAGAATGAAAATTCAGATGAATGGAGTCAACTTCATATAGATGGAGAGCAAAATTTTATTATTGGAATTGAAGATATGAATGTTATTGAGAATTATAATGATAATAATGATTGAGAGGATGATGGCAATGGGGGTAATGTTGGTGAACAATGATGACAAGCTGGATGATGACATTGATAGTGGTTATCTTGTTGAGAGAAAGAAGGAAGAAGACAAAAAATATGGAAAGAACTTAAAGAAATAATCATTTTTGATGGTCAGAGAAAAGAGAAATGTTATCATTGGAAGAAAAAAAATTGCACAGTGCAATTAAATAAATTTAGAAAACATTTAAAGCATTATGAAGTTAGGATTCATGCCATAAGAAAACAAAAAAATATTACATTTTCTACCCGTTTATGCTAAAGATGTAAGCTGCTCAGTCAAACTTTGAAGGAGATATTTTAAGAATATTCAAATATGATCACAATAAAGTTAGAGAAAGAGTACACATTATATCTTGATTAATGTAAAGCCTTTCTCAACTGTAATTTTTTTTTTTTATAATTTGGTTCTAAAATTAGTATACTCATATTTTTTGAAATACTTAAGGACAACTGTTTGTATTGATATCACGCCGGTTTTTGTGAAGTGGAAGAGGAGGCTAAGGACTATCTTAAAAAATATAACTAAATTACGTTTTACAATTGATTTATGGAATTCAAAGAGCGAGATAATGACTTATTTGGCTTTTACTGTACATTATATTAATTTAAATTGAATATTCTTAAACAAGTGTTCTTAATTTTCTACATTTGCCACCTCCACTTATTATATCTAACTTTTTTAACACATTCTATATAACCCTTATTGAATGGGAAGCACAATATCGTTAAGTAATGTCTCAAACAATGATAGGACAATCAAGCTGTTGAAGGATAACTTTAGAGTGGAGAAAAATGTATTCTTTGTGGGTAAGTTGTTTCATGTTAGTTTTTGTGCACACATTTTAACTTTGATGGTTAGAGTGGATTAAATAATTGAATGTGGTTGACAAGATTCGGGACACAAATTAGATTCGTGACATAGTAAGCTTTGTAGATTCCTCTGATGCTGGGTTGATAAGATTTGTGAATATTGTTAATAACTATAATTGCTGATAGGAAAACGAGTAATATAATGTTCTACATGATGGAACTCTACCTATTGTGTGCTTACTGTTGCATTACAATTAAGAGAAGCTTTTTTTTCATACAAAGAAAAAATGTACTGCATACGTGAATTGCTCCATTGAGAATGAGTGGAATAACATTAATGGTTTGGGGTCTTATTGGTTTCCTTAATGAAGCAATCAAGATAATTTCAAGCACTAAGTATCCAGGCTCTTAACTTTTTTCTTTCACAAATTTGTATGGTAAAGAATGTGTTCAAAGATGGACGTTTCATGCCTATTGTTGTGTGGCCTAACCAAATCCTCTTGTCAAATTTATTTTGTATGTATGATTATTTAAAACCAGTCTTATCAAAGCACACTGTAATGCACAAGGCTTTATTTTTTCTTCAAAGCAAAAAAGCAGAAAGTGAAGCTATGTTTTTATTTACCAAAGAGCTAATAAGTTATATAAAACTATTAATGTATAAATACATTAATTAATAATTATAAAATATAAAGTATGAACTAAAAGTTGAAATAAAATAGAAGAAAATGTGGTATAATACATAACTTGAAGGCAATTATTGAGGGTAAACCTGCTAATAAAAATTTCAAACAATCTCTAATAATTTACTGCAATAACTAAAAAAATTAAAAGTTTGCAAAAAAAAGTCTCTGTAACTTAGCTTCAGTGCTTCGAGGCAAGGCTTACCTCAGTGAAGCGAACATCACGCGCTTTGCTTCGCTTTTCTCATGAAGCACGCTTTTAAAAATATTCCTTAAAACCCATTTTTTTTGTTATTGTTGATGTTCATCCATGTCTTCTTTTACTCCACTTTTTTTAGTCAAAGTTCTCAATTTATTTTTGTTAAATCAATCAAATTCATGGAAGAGCCCATCTCTAATGGTCTTGAATTTTTCATTTACCTGTGGAATCTCGTGAGAAACTAAATCATCTCGACTCTCCACTTCTCTTATGAATTGGTATTACCAAATTTATTAAATAACAAGCTTGCAACTAAAACTATTCTCATATGCATGCTTAACATTCTTTAGCTCACAATTGCATCTACTGCCACGCTTTACAAGATTGTCAATGGTATGTGTGTTTTTTTTATTATGCCTATTTTTTAAGATAATATTATCTCTCAAGTACACTCTTTATTTTAACTTACTCTCCTTTCAACAGGATCAAAAATCCATTCAAATGCATTTCTACACCTTGAACTTCTTGAAAATTAACTCTTTATTATTGATCCAACTAAATTATAAAATTAAAATTCAGAGTTTCACATAGTCAAGTTCCTTCTCACAATTCATCCAATCGATAATTTTTACAAGTTCAATTGATGACAGACTCTGCTATCTCCCTATTTCTTCAACATTGTGTTACCCATTCCACATTATGATTGTGATCAGACAACAATTTTCATTAGAATAAATGGGTTGTAGCCATTGTAGAAAAGCTGGCGTCACAATGGTGGCCACTACTCTTTCCCAACTTCCCATCATTGTCAAAGTAAAAATGATTTTACTTTAATAGCTCAACATGTCTCAAAGCTTTCTTCAACCAATTCTATCAGAACTCATTTGAATTCAATTACTAGTTCCCAAAAGAAATTATGACCACATTTTACTTAACTTATAGTTGACAATATTAATCCCTCTATATCCTCATCTAATTCAACTACAATTGTTAATTTGGTAAATTTTGGGTTTTAGATATTTTATTGTCCCATATAACAGGTAAACAATAAATTAAACATAGTTAAATAATGTTTAAATTTTCTCTTGCAACTTTGTACTTTGTTTGTTATTCAAACCTAATTTTGCAAATAATAAAACTCTAGGTTCAAAATAGATGTTCGAATCTTGTTTAAACAAGGATCGAACACTAAATATAAGGTTTGGACTTTATTCAATTTCAAACTTAGGGTTCTTATTTCATTTTTTTTCATATTATAATTTAGGAAAGTCGATGTTGAAACATGATATGACTGTTTTCTGACGAATATAACCCAAAAAAAAGGTAAATATTAACCTTTTGTTCATTTTAAGGAGCTTGTGGTGATGTTTTACGACCAAAGGATTACTTAGGATTGAAAGGAGCTATTTCGTAGAAGAGCACAAGCATGGGGGAAAGATATTTAAATACAATCTCATTTCAATCATATTTCTCTAAATCATGTATAAATAACATATTTGCTTAATTAAGAGCATTATGTGGCATATAGAACCAAAATTTTCAATAATATATGAAACTATATATGTGAATTTTTTGGGGGAGTTACATATATATCAAATAATTTTTATGTATTCATTTGTCTAATTTTAAAATTTTAAGATTTATTTATATGACATTATATCTTTAACATCACATAAAAAATTATCATTAATTTCAAAATTTTTAATGTGAAATATAATTTTTCATGCATATACTATGAGTTGCTTGGGACTTTAAAATATTATGTAAGTAATTATTAAAAATTTACAGTTAGAAATATAAATAAATGATTAAGTTATATGATATGTATGTAAACCTTCCTTTTTTTTTGGTATTTACATATATACAAAACAATTCTTATGCACGTACATATTAACACCTAAACTTGTATATTTATATGCATGAAACTCAAATTTTTAATATTAAATCAAGGTTATCAGTAACTTCTTAAAAGTGTAATACACTTTTTAAGGAGAAGTTTATGACTCCCAAGTATGATAAATATGAATATAAAAGTTTAATTATTAGATATTTATATACATAATAATTGGGTGGTTTGGCTACAAATTTTCGTTTTTTAGGCAAGGTGAGCACTCAAATTCTACCTTTTAAGGTTATGATTTTATTTCTAACTACTGAGCTAGATGTTAGAGCGTACTTTCTTTTTTAATTATCCTTGTAAGAAAATGAGTGAATTCAAGGTCGTGTATTTATTAATTCGGCTCTATTTTGCCTTTGCAAAAAACATTTGGACGACAGCTTCCACACTAGCTTTAGGTTTAACGGTTGAAGCGCACTATTCTCATCTTTTCTCTCTATCCTGATTGTGCATGTCTTTCATCTCCCCCCCCCTCTCTCTCTCTCTCTCTCTCTTCACATCTATTACCTCGATTTCCTAACTTTCTTATATTCTCCCTCTCCCATAGGCTCTCCAAAAACCTAACGTCTGCATGATAGATTAATCCAAAATTGTGCCGGGTTCTATTAATTCTGTTGGAGTCAAATCTTTCCTCTCCTTGCCTAAGCTAGTGATTTCCAATCAATCGTATAGCCTATCAATGTATTTGGAGATTTTGATTTAAAATTTTATTTACGTAGTTGGATGCTTGTAATTTCTCAAGGAAGTTATTATATAGATGAATATGTGTACTTTTAATTATTCATTATATTCCTTAGAAATCCCCTGCATCACAGTGATTGCAATTGAAGTATGATAGTATGGTCAATATTAGCTGTTTGTTCTTGCTTGTGTTTGCCAACTTATTGTTCATTATAAATTTATGATTAGTTTGTGGGATTGTGTGGCAAATAAGAGTTCTTAGCTTGAGATGATAGCTCAATTTGAGTTATGAAATTTGTTTGCTTTTTAATGTAGTTTCCATTATGATTCTCTATCCTAGAAGTTCAATATTTATCAAATTTGTTCATATCAAATATAATATGTTTTATTTTATTATAATCAACGCTCACTCATTTAACTTATGAATAGAGAGAAGTGTCAGAAATATCCTTTGACTTATTGCAAGTGGTCATTTTTGTTTGAGAGTTTATAAAAGTGTCAATTTATTCTTAAGAATATTTTGATATGGGCTAAAATAATCTAAAAGAGGAATATTTTAGCTAATATTAAAAGAATTTGTGAACCAATTTGACACTTTGACAGACTTTGGGACTAGTATGGCCTCATGTAAATAGTTAGAAGACTATTTTTGTCATGACGCAACTCAAGAGTTTAGAATTAACTAAAGCTGGAATGGATGGTGGAGTGATGAAAGACATTTCTAAACATTAACATTAGTCCTCAATATCATTCATATAAAAAAGATTCACTAAATCTACACTACAAATGTAATCATCATTTAACATAAGTACTATCATGTAGTCCACTATAGTAAATGAAGTGATATAATAAAAGTGACAATCATATAACCTAAACATAAAATTTAGCAAAATGATACCTATTTTCAACAATGTCTCTCCTCATATAAATTAATTTTCTCCTATCAAACATTTCAATATAGGAAATCTTTTTCTGAAAATGACAATTAAATAACAAGTTAAGTTTTAACAAACTTAGTGAATAATTACTACTTTATTATGTATTAAATCTTTATGTAAATGCCTAACATGGATGTTAAAAAAATATGTTGATCATAAAGCAACCTTTACTTTTTCTTTTTTATATAAAAAAAAAATTATTTAATAGTCTTATCAATTATACTTTCATTTTCATTATATATTTATTTTTTCATTTCTTTTTTTTTATTATTTTTATAAGCTATCTCAGGAGTACCGTTATAACCTTTTTCATTTTGTATCATAAAGACAATCATTTTCATTTCCTTTTCCATTTTACACCATAAAGGCATAACCATTTTTATTTCTTTTTGTCCTTAACGTGCACGAGTCCAATTGCATTATCTGCTAGTACTATTAGGGGTGACTCTTGATAAACTTGATCATTTTTTATCATTTAACTTGTATTTTACTTATTTCATAATTAAATTCATTTAATTATTTATTTAATGCAACCCAAAGGATAAAAAACTGAAGATCATAAAACATGCAAATCATTTTGACTTGTGATTGTTCAAATAAGTTTTTTTAATATGTCTAATAAATGAAACATTTTAAAAGCATAAAAGTGATTAATTTAATACAAATAAAGTAATAATTAGTCACTTTTATTTTACTTAATTCTTGTCACTTTGAACCTTTAGCTTTATTATTTATTAAATACCTATAAATTTGAATCATAATATTATACAAATAATCTAATCTCCTTCATATTTAATTTGCTTTAACATGCTTAATGCTAAAACCTAGAGGCACTTTACATCATAAATTTGAAGTTTTATTTAGGTGTTCATAAAATATTTTATACACTTTAGACATAAATTGAAGTTTTATGGCATACGACAAATTATTTTCTTATTGCTTCTTTCTTAGTCACCTCTTCCAATATACAGATCTCCTCAAATCAAAATCTTTATGTTTTGACATTAATTAATAAAAGAAGATTTAATACATTTAAATTAAATATGTAAAATCTTGAATTGAAGATTTACTTAAAACTTACCTCACTTTGTCCCTTCTAATGCATTATTGCTGATCTCAATCTCACCCAGTAGCTTACTTTGATTGCATGAGCAATTTTATCATTGATATCAATTCATAGAATTTATATACAACTTACTAATATTTAATTAAATAAGCAAAATAACTAGTATAAATAAAAATTAAACCCTTATCCTTATCCTTACTTCATTGAGCTCAGTTTGGTCACCCTTTAGCACGATTCTCCTTTCTTGCAAGCGTTTGCTCCTCTTCTTCTCCTTTGCACAATATGTGCATGCGAGGCAGCAAGGATCGTAGGGCTTGGGCTTCGTCTCTCCCCCTATGGCATGAAGTGGCTCACACGAGGTATTGAAACCTCCCACACATGCAAGCCTTCTCTTTCTTCCTTCACACATGGAGGATGCACACACAACTATGTTCCCTTGCACACGTCGAAGTCTTTTTCCACACCGGATGCCAACAAAACCATACACAGTTGACTCGTAACTTGCAAATGAACCCACCACCCACAACTTCTCCCTCGACCCCAATTTTTACATGCGCGTGGTTAGAGTTCCTTTTTCGGTTTCAAGGCGATGTCTTCTCCTCTCAATTGAATGTGGCTTCGATAGCAAGCTAGGGTTACACATGATTCTTCCTTCTCCTTCCCCTCCATCTCCCACTCGCGCTCTCTCTAATTCGTTGTATGATTTGAGTGGTTCAAAATGTGACATATGTCTTTGAAGTATAACCATAGAGATGGTTATCCCTATCGTTTCAATTTTTATTTATTTATTTATTTATTTTATTAAGTTATAGTTATTATAAACTTTACTTCTTTCAAATAATACCATATTTTTTAATGCTGATTATTTATATTACAAATTGTTTTTAGAATTTATTTAATTTTTATTTGTTTATGCAATCTTTGTATTCTAGTTGTTAGAAGGATAAATTTTTCGGTGTTTTTGTATATTAATCTATAGAAGAGCACTATTTAAAAATGAGAAAAATATTCTAAAATATAATCAAATAAATGCATAACACTCGATAAATATTGAGATTTTTCTGATTTTTTATTGTTCTACACTAATACTCCCCATGATGAAGCATGCATATTAACTAGATTCAGCTTGTTATATAAGTCTAAAAAATAAAGGGCTCTTATACAAACCAACTATTCTTCACTCACAATATAACGTGTGAGGATCTTTTTTTGACAAAATAGTATCCTTGATAAATTGACAATCAAATTTGTTATATTTAGTCCTTTTGTGAAAGAAAAAATTGCTAGCAATAGATAGGATCTTGATTATCATAGTTTAAAATAATAAATTGGTAACCTAAACCTCTCAATAAGAGTTTTAATCCCCACCATTTGAATTGTTGAGGGAGCCATTTCCCTATTCCACTTTAGCACTAGATTTGGTCACAACTATTTGCTTATCAGTCCTCCAAATCTTGTGATTTTACTAACAAAGATACAAAGTAAGAATCTTTGTTTCCCAGAAATTATCTTGAATGATAATTGACATTTTTAGTTAGAACTTTAATTTGTCAAACCATGAATGAAGAATCTAATGTTTGAGTTGTGCCAAATTTCTTATATAAAATCTTCATAAGATATTATTGAATATGCCCTTGAAATGCTTTGACTAATTCATGTTGTGGGCTATGGGAATATTTATTGGATCATATATTAATGTAAATGCCTTAATAAGATTATTTATTGGCTTAGAAGATCTTGTGAATTTTTTTACTGACATTAAGACATCTTATAATATCTTTTGTGAATCGTGTAATAAATTATTTCTTTCACATTATATGATATTATCATTATAAATTGTTTTAGAAGAATGTGCTTTTTAGGTGTTTATGTTTGTATATATTGGTCTTCCCGTAAGCAATATGCCAAGGAGATTGTTGTATTTAAATAGCTTCGATGAGGTCCTTGTATGGAAGAGTATTGTCAATATCTATTTGAGATATAGTTCGCCCTTGTTTAATAACAATAGAGAAAATAAGATAATAAATTTGAGTAATAGAGGAGCTTCGATGAGGTCCTTGTATGAAAGAATATTGTCAATATCTATTTGTGATATAGTTCACCCTTGTTTAATAACAATGGAGAAAATAAGATAATAAATTTGAGTAATAGAGGAGAAAAACCTATAGTAGTTTATGTTGTGGGCTTGTGATTATTCTTACACCACTAATCGTGCCTTGTAGCTTTCAATAGATCCATTATGATGGAACTTAAAAATAAAGACCTTTCAACATGAATTTGGTTTAACCCTAATAGGAAGTGTAACCAAATCCCAAGTATGATGATTGATAATAACACCACATGTTTGTATCCATTTCATGCTGTGTAGAGCTTCTTCGTGTGTTAGGAGTAGAATTAGTAAACAAAGACAAAATAAAGCAATGAATGGAAGAGGATGATTATTCAAACAACAAAAAAGTGATGTGGATGATTAATTCATTGGTTTTTATATTTTAGTGGAGCTATATGAGAATTTACATCTAAAGGCTTGGTCCTAGATTGATGTGCAGCCATAATAAGCATAAAAAAGGGAGGTTCTTCATTAGGAGATAGATTTAACATGCATTTATGAACATGTAAATGAAAAGGATTAGATATTGTGGCTATAGGTTCTAGGAGAGCTAATGATGGAGTGTTTGTAGGAGATGATGTGTTAGAGATGTAAGAGGGTGCCTTATTAATTTTAACATCAACAAAGATATATAATTTTCATACATATGAATTGTAACTTTTAAAACCTTTCTAAATAAAATAATAGCCCAAAAAGATGCGCCAAATAATACGAGGTGATTGTTTTTCAGGACTTACTTTAGAGAGTACAAAACAAAAATAATTGAATAGTTTACTAGCAACAATGTTTAAAGTTGAGCAATTTGGTATCGAGGCATTTTTCATTCATGTTGCGAGAGGTTTAAGTCTCAAATTTAAAAAATTGTACAAATTAATAAATATTGTATAAACTATAAAGTGTAAAGTAAGAAACATTATATTGATATTTTAATTTATTAACATATTAAAAAGTAATATGACAATATTTTAGGTAAAAATTAATAAATTACATAAAATTAGAAATAATATGTTAATATCATAAATTTTAACATAAAATCATGAATTAAGATGGGTTATGTAAAATATTAAACTATCAAAGTAAGTTAAGATATTAAAATAAAATACTAGAACATTAAAATATAACAATCAAAATAAGTTCAACATTAATCTTTCTCTCTCACTTATACTAACCAACTTAAACAAAAATATAGCAAGTCATCAACATTTAAATTTTAAAATTTATATTTTCTATTACTTTCATCACCAAATTAATTTCATTAAAATCATCTAAATTATGTATCCCTTATTTCACACCCTATTTTTAGTTGTACCTCTATTCTCTCATTTCTTATTTTCTTTAATCCCAATCATTTTCTATTTTTTTATGAAAAATTATCAATAAAAGTTTTAATTAAAATAATATTTATATTGATAATTAGAATTTCAACTATTTAATTTTGTATTGATACAATTTTTATTTTATTTCTTATTATTTAGTGTTTGAGATGTGAATATTAATAGATTAGATCTATTGATATTAGTTTTAGTTTTATTTTAAAAAATTACAGTTATGTTAAAAAAATTTAGGCATTTTTATGCAAAGCTTGCCCTGCGTGCCTCTACCTAGCCTAGGTGAGGCATATGCCTCATCTCGGGACAGCGAGGCTTATGCCTCATTGCATTTTTTTTTTTTTTGTAAAATATGTTGAGGTGAACTTCAAGATGCGCCTCATTTTGTGCAATTTTAAACGAAGAATAGTGAGATTAAAGAGGTTCTATAAGAATAAGATATTACCACCTATAACATTAAAAAGACAGATAATTAATTAAAAATAGTGAGAATGAATTCACCCCAAAAATATAAGGGAACATGCACATGAAAGTCCTAGCAACATCAAGAAGATTTTGATGTTTGTATTCTTTTGCTCTATTTTGTGAGGATGTATGTGGACATTGATTGATGGATAATAGCATTCTTAGCATATCAATGAAAAATTAATTGCATGTATTCATGAGAATCATCTATTCAAATGATTTTAATTTAAAATGGAAATTTTATTTTTATTCCTTGATAAAAAAAGTAAATTAAAAATAAGACTTATGATTAACATTTCAATATGTAAACTCAGTAATCTTGATGTGGTCATCATTGAAGGAAACAAGATAATGAAAATTAAAATGGAAGCTATTCTTGCGATTAAGGATTGCATGGAAGCTTGGACGTACGAGCTTAATGGTGTGATTATTGAGGGAGATAATGAGAATGTTATCAAGATTTGCCAACAAAACATCAAGGAAAAACTTGACGGGACGCCCCAACCATGGGAGAAGATTTGGATTTTTTTACTCATTTTAAACAAAATCTTTTTTGGCTTACTTATAGGGAGTTGAACAAAGCTGCCCATTTTTGTGCCAGGCATGCTTTGGACATTTATGGGTCGGCCAGGGGTGTCCACCTTCTTTTTTGTTTGTTATAAGGGAGGATATCTCTTCTTTTGGTTAGCTGTCTTGGCTCTTTTTTGAGGCTTGGACCTATTCTTTTTGTACTTTATTTTCTTTTAAATGCAATGTATACACCTTTCACGGATATATGAATTTACCAAGTTAAAAGGTGCACTACTCTATGAAAAGGATGATAAGGGAAATTAAACATTATGACATTTATCATATTCATAATCTTCACGTTCATTTTTAAAAATAAATGATAGTATATGTGTGGATCCCTGAAGATTTATTAGGCGGAGGGTGACACATGATAATGTTGTTATAAGGGGAATAGAACAGGTGGTTAAGGCAATGGAAGATGCATCGTTGATACAATAAATTCATCCAATTTCAATGTTTCTACACTATTTTTTTGTATTGAGATTCTTCAAAGAAAAATAGAATAGGAAGTATTAAAAATTTATCAACCAATTATGAGATTTGGTTACAACAATACATAAACAAAAGGTTTGCAATTAATTATGGATATTAAATATTATCTAATGCTTAACGAGGGATTGACAGATCTTTTTTAAAGACCAGATAAGAACCATCAATCACACTAATAATGGGAGGAGAGTAGAGGATAAATAAATAATTATTGGTTACCTAGTATGTAGGACAATGCCATATTCTTAAACCCAAAATTTACCTGAATGAACAACTGTAGTTGAGCCAGAGGAGTAAACAACATGAGGGATTGATATTGTTATAGGTGAGTAATGTAGAATGTAATCATAATTCTTTTTGGGAAATAGTAATTGAACCTAAATGAATTTTAATAGTCGGTTGCACAAGACCTATTCTTGAGACATGAACTGTTAGAAGTATAACTATATTTTTTTTTAGATTGATTCCACGAGTGATTTTTACTTTGACAATTCTGACATAGTGGGAAAGAGTTTGACCACCATTGTGACGACCCTTTCTTCCATGATGGCTACAACCACTATTCCAACGTCTAGAGCTGGAATATCGTAATCATAAAATGGAATTGTAACTTGATGACTTTAAGAACTTAAGAGAGCAAAGTCTCTCATTGATGTGCCAAAACTTACCAGGACGTGAGTCCACTGTACAATACAAGTGCACATATTAAGTAGTAATTCGGTTAAAGTGTACTGCGTATCAATCCAATGAGGAAAAGGTTAAAAACTATTCTGATGGGTTAATCTCTAGTTTACTAAACTCTTAAATCTAGTTTAGTGTGATACAAACAGAAGTATGCTTCCTAAAATCCTACTTAAAAACAATAGTAAAAGATAACCTGTTTGGAGAATAAGAAACAAACAACAAATAAATCTTATGCCTTCAAGGTATGTGAGGCTCGCTCCTCTTTGATTTAGGTAATGTGATGATTCGTGATTTTTCTAGACTTTCCCCAATGTGATTGTTGTCAATAGAAATAAAAAGTCCTTAAGCCTATGTCTAGGCCAAAGGAAGATTAGAATCTATGAAGTTGATACTTCCTCAAGGCATCTTGCGGATTTGTTTAGATCCTTTTTTAGGTTACAAATCCGGATAAAATATGTATATTGTTATCCAGATTTTGTGGTTAACTATTTCGTTCCTTTGTGCAATGGTTAGGAGTCACACAAATCACGAAATATGTCAACATTCCTAATTGATTAAATCATGAGTAAATGAAACTCTATGGTTAATACAACAATGAAAAAGCTCTGATGTCTCAGGAAAATGATACTGGTAAAAATATTCATTTGGGAAAATCACAAAATCACATCCCATGAATCACAAAGGCGCAAAAGAAAGTTTAGCTATACATGATAGAAAGAACATCGAAAAAACATCCCAACAAAATCATTGTTATAAGTAAAACCGAAAAGTAAACACTTACAAAATGATTAGTTTACCAAACTTTTAATCCTAATTTTGTGTGATCACAAACAGAAGATTGCTTCCTAAAATCCTACTTGAAAGCAATAACAAAAGATAAAGTGTTTTGAGAATACGAAAAACAACGGCAAATAAATCTTATATGTCTTCAAGGTATGTGATGCTCGCACCCCTGTGATTTAGGTAATGTGGTGATTCGTAATTTTTCTAGACTTTCTCT
>NEWO01000177.1:216043-233429 GCA_003013225.1 Phalaenopsis aphrodite
GATTTTGTGGTTAACTATTTTGTTCATCAGCACAACAGGTAAGAGTCACAGATCACGAAATATGTTAACATTCTAATTGATCAGATCATGAGTAAATGAAACTCTTGATTAACACAGTAACGAAAAAACCCTGATGTTTCAGTAAAACAATATAGAAAAAAAAATCATCCGAGAAAATCACAAAATCACATCACAAATCATAGAGGCTCGAAAGAAAGTTCAGCTATACATAATAGATAACATCCCAACAAAACCATTATTATAAGTAAAACTAAAAAGTAAACACTTAGAAAATGATTTGTTCTCTCATCCATAGCAATCAACTCTTCTCTCATATAATAACTTCTCAAAACATAGAAAGACCTCAACCCTAAGAGAGGAAGAAGAAACCCAAGGAAAACTCTCAAAAACTTCTTCTTCAGTCGTCTCCAACTCTTATTTTCACTCAAGGATGCTTCAATTTGTGCCATAACTTCCCTTTTAAAGATCTAGCAAAAAAAATTGCAGAAAAAACCTTCCAAAACAAGATATGGTGGTCCATTGTGCTAGGGGGGTCACACGTTTGTGTGTTTGACACTTATAACCTGCAAAATAACACAAAGAATCATTAAAAAACATAAAATCATGATAAATGAGGTAAAATAGTATGTAAAATGCATATAAAATACAGACAAAATCACGTAAAATTGACGTATGTTAGTTATCATTGAACTTGAACAAATTATAGGGTTGGATGAATTACGGAGAGAATTTTGATTATTTGAAACTGCACATCTTTTTTTATTTAAGTTGGATCGATGATAAATATTTAATGTTGAAGAAGTTCTAAATGCAATATTAATTTTAAATAAATTTATCATCTTGTTGATGTTACTTTTAAATAGATTTTTCATCTTGTTCTGAGAATAAGTCGAAGTAGGAAGTATATACTTAAAAGATGTCTTAAAAATGATTTGAATGAAAGAAGTCCCACATCCCCTGAACAATCTCTTGAAACATGACATTACATGCAATAGTGGGTTCAAAGATGTTGAGCATGCATGTGAGAACATTAGACGTTGAAGCTTGTCATTTAATGTATTCAACGATATCCGTTCATTTGAGAAGTGTAGAGTCGAAATGATTGAGAGTCCACAAGGAAATGAAAAGTCAAGACCATTAGAGCTACCCTCTTCCATTGACTTTGATCTAACAATAAGGAATGAGGACTTCGACTCGGATGACCATCACCTAGAATTAAAAATAATGTGTTTTATGCAATCATACATTGAGGGTAAATGTGACAAGGAATGGGGTGCAACTAGGCTTCATGACAATAGGCATGCAACGTGAGCAGAAAGGGTGCAGATTTGCGGGTGATTAGGTAGGGATGCATGCATAAAACAATGGGGGATGCATAAAGCTGTAGGAGAGATGTATGGCTAGGGTATATATACAATTCGAGGGGGGAGGGAGAGGGGTGGGGACAGTTACACTTAGAATTAATTTGTCTTTATATCATGTTAGAGGGGCAAGCTGTTTTATTTTGTTGCATATTATTCGCTAGAGGATCACTCTATTATATTTAAAGGAATTATTATATTGGTTTAACATATAATTATACAGATAGCTTTCTTTAACTTGATATTTTTCTAAGTGACACTAATGTAAAAGTAGAACCAAATATATATTTTCCATTGAATACCGTAGTTGGTTGCTAGAAGTTATTTTCCCGATGTTTGTTTATTGTACGGTCAACCTTGATTTATGAATGTGGTTATGTGTAAGGGAATAAATACAAGTTATATTTGACGATCGAGAATCATATGTGGAATGTTCGAGGGGATCTACTTTTTTAATTTTACAACAACTAGATCATAACTACATCTTATGTACCTATTTTCTAACATACTAAGTAATGGGATTTAAAGTTCAAATGCGATCTTCAACGAGAAAGACATGTCCTGTCACAGAATTTTTTATGGTGCTTGTAATTGGAAATACTAGTAAGAAAAGGGCATTTCTGCATATAGTTTTTTATTAATGCAAATGTTATTGCATATTGTCTATTACAGGTGTATTTGTAATGCATGCCTGCCATGTGGATGGCGATTGGGTTCTTACTAATTCTCGTGAGATTTACTATTGTTGATAAAAGTTTTATTGGCTTTATGCCACATGGAAAGCTCTTCATTTTGAATTGGTGATTGGTTACCTGTTTTCAATTAAAGACAAGCTAGCCTATTATCTTTTCCATGGCTGGGCATGTTAAAATTACCATATATTGTCCCATTTTAGTATCATGAGATATTTAATTCATCACAACAGTTTTAGCTCATTGGTTTTTCAATTTAAGTAAACCCAGTAATTTGTCAAAATAGCTTTGCTACTCTGAAAACAGAATAACAGCATTCAATTTCTAAATCCAACTGTAGCATTCTAGTTATTTACACATCAAAATAGTTGTAGCAACTCGACAGCGATGTTCTCTAAATTTTCTATATTTTTAAAACTTGTATCAAACTACCGCTTTCAAGATTAACGGTTTGGTTAAGCATTGCTTTTAATCTCTAGCCATCTCTTATTTTCTAACCATCGCTGTAATACGCTGGTCTAAGATTTTCTATATATCACTTGAACTTCTATTAATATTTCACTTTCAAATTTAACAACTTCATTTAAAATATTTAAGCAACAAGAATATTACAACGGTTCCAAAATAGTGCTATATAGTTTTTTTTTGGTTCAACTTGTAACATGAATTTCCTTGTTTTCTATTTGAGATTGCTTCTTTTATGACGACAATTCCTTTAATATTCATATTTCTTGTTCATAGTGTTTTGAATTATCCTCTTTGTTTTCTGTAGGACTCGGAGGTCTTATTATTTGTATATTTCACTGCAGGTCGAACAAGCTTTAGGATGGATACTTCATTTGCACTTCGGGGTGAGTGATTTGACTACTTATACATTAACTTTATCATTCCGTTTCTAGATGCAAAAATAAAATTGATTTGCAATATTTCCTGGTGGATGCAAATCAATGGGCAATCTTCCTGCATGGAAAAAGACTAACCGATTCTCTCACTCCTTCCATTTAATCCTCTATTCAGTAATCTGATGCTGTGAAATAAGTTAAGCGACCCTAAACCTCTTGTTACTTCGTAGGACTGATCGGTTCGAGCCAATCAAGCGACAATAATGCAGTGCAGCGGCTTCCCTCAAACATTGAGCTGCCCACAGAAGAAAGATTAACGAAGAGGTCTCTCACTGGTAGCAGAGCCTTCCATGGAAGCCGGATTATCTCTGAATCGGCTAAAGGGGCTTATCTGAACCGACCTTTATCGCCACATTTGCCTTTGAAGAAGCCACAGCTGAGCGCCACTTATTCTATTTCCCACAGAATTTTTGGAGTTGGAGTTGCCAGTGCCATATTGTTAGTCCCCCTGGCAATGAAGTTCAGCACCCTCTTTGATATTTAATAATAGAAAGATTTACATGCATACCACTTAAAAGTATTTCTTATATGCAGCACCTGAAACTCCAATTTTTACGTTTATGCCATCTTATGCATGAAAATATGTATTTCACTTTTTAAGAGTTAAAACAGTGATATTTTTCATGTAACATGTAATATGTGATGGTTTAAATGTAAAATGTAAAAATTAGGTGCTGGATATCTAAATACATAAGAATTTGGTGGTATGTATGTAAATGCCCCTAAATAATATTGATTGGGACTTCATTTGAGCCTTCTGATGTTCATGAAAATTTTCAAGCACTCGGTGAAGATGAAATAATGATTATTTGGTTTGCCAGACAACCATTTGATGTCATATGAACTTTATTGGATTATTGTTAAGAGTTTTCTTTTCAATTCATAGTTGTTTATTGATTGTAGATTTTTAGTAGACTATTTTTTGTGCATTTTGTAAGGTACTATTTTGATTTTTTAATTTTTCTTGAGCTGCTGTTCGGGTTTGTTAATAATGTAAATGTCTTTATTTAAAGGAAATTAATTATCAAATTAGGAAATTAATAATCAAGATTTTATTGTGCTTTTTAAGATTTGAATGATATAATTACAAATGGTAGTTAGGAGCTGGTTTTATAAATATTTAAAGTGCAAGTGTCGTTTTTATAATATCCTCTTTATCAAATAAAAAACCTTTTATCCTTAATAAATCAATTTTTATATTGTTTACAGTTCCCTAATTTAGAAAAAAAAAAATTTGGAAGCTATAAGATGGGCCAGATATATTAGCCAATATTCTTTTTTTCCTAACATAGATTTGATCTGTGCATATCAATTAAATAATTTTATCGGTTGTAGCATATAGAGGATAACGGCGATTATGATCCACTCGATAGAATTAGGGCTGTCAAAACTGCTCGTTGTTCACGAACTACTCGTGTTTGGCTCATTAAGAAGCTTGCATTCGATTCGTTTGTTAAGTTAACAAGTTGAACACGAACAAATTTTTGTTCGTTCGTCTTAGGCTTGTTTTAGTTCAAAATACTATATATATATATATATTTATTGATGAGTAATTTTTTAAAATTTAATTGGCTACAAGGATAGAAAGATTTATAACTATTAAAATCATTAATTAAAAAATAGAATAAAAATATATTAAATTACATTTAAATGATCTTTTAATATAAACAATAGAATTTAAATCTTGCCCCCAACCCACAATATCCAACGGCTGCGTGAATGGGGTTGTCAAAATGACTCTTTGTTCGCGAACAGCTCGTGTTCTGCTCGCTAAGTAAATGAGCCGAGCACGAACACATTTTTTAAGTCCGAAATATAAACAAACTGAACAAGAATAGAGATATTTTTTAACGAGCCGAACACGAGCTGAGCCTGTGCTCACTCATGTTCAGCTCGGTGTGCACCACTAGACAAAATGACATTAATTATGATCTAGCTCACTTGAAATTAAATAATCCACGACTGAATATTTAATTTAGAAAAATTACCCTATATTTTCAAGCTTCCATTGGCCATTGAATTATTCGACTGAATATTAAAAATCAACTAATGAAACTCACACATCTAACTCAACTTCAATCACTTCCAAAAATTTGGTTGAGATAAACTGAGCACCACAGGAAAAGATACGAAACAACGCTACAACAGTAACCAAGTGGCATGAAAATATAAATGCACTGAATTTAAGTTAAAAAAAAAAAAACAAAACAATAAAAAAGCTACTGAATATTAAAGATCATTAAGGTAACATAGGAAGAATGTCACAGAATTAGTATGAGTTCCTTATCCTTCATCTAAATAAACATTTATGTGTCCAACAACTTTCCTAAACTAGAATTATATTTCTCTTCTCCCACACAACCAACTCCAGATTAAACTTCTACAGGTGAGGTAGGAAAAGTAAAATCATGAAACCTTCCTCTTCCAGGAAGATGGGATACATAAAAATCTGAAAAAAATCACCGCAGGAGCTCACAAGTCAAAAAAAGTGATCTCATATTAGGCTCCAGAAGAATAAGGCACTCAGCAGCAGAAGCATATGCTTAGTTGTTGAGGGAACAGGCTGCACAAAACAAAGAACTCATGGCAACAAACTGATGCAAAACTAACCAATTGTTTCGGATAATTTGGTGAAGCCAAATTTCTTCAGCCTGCTGCTCATAGGATTGCCGCACTTAATATCCACAACTTCAACGATGTAAGTGCGCCGTCCTTTTGTGCTGGGCCTGTTTCTTCTAGTTTTCTTGTCTGGGATGGCTTCGTTGGTCAGAATTGGAGCTCGCTGGCCATTTTTCAAAGGTTTTTGCTTGTTGAGTTTCTGGGAGTTAGAAAGGTGGTGAGGATGAGCATTGTGGTTGTTGCTGCTGCTGGCTTCGTTGGATTGAATTTTACTTGGCTGTGTGCTAGAGGTATCAACACAGGGAAGGCAAGGAGGGGTGGTCAAATTTTTATTTTGAGAGGATGAAGCTGCTTGGGCTGAGTTCATTGAATCTAGTTCCTGGGACATTAAAGAGCCTATTGTGCCGACCGTTCCAATCTTGATTAGATCACCACTTTTTTCAGAGATTTCAGGAATCTGAGTCATGCTCTTGTTTATGCCAACGAGAAGATCTTTTGTTGAAGATAAGCTTAAATACGGGTGAATCTGAGGCTGTAATGTAAATATTCCTGAACACAATATCATGCGGATTAGTGGCCAGTCAGCTAATTATGTGAAAGTTGATGTAACATCTCTTCAAATCAGTGATTTAATACACAACCGCTTATAATATTCCGCATCCAGCTTCTCAGTCCTTGCCTTCCACTTGTTCCCAAATAAACATAATTAAAAAAAAGGCAAATTACTCAAACATGAAACTGAGATATTATGCCCGGAAAAAAATTATTGTCTGAACATAAAATTTCACCCACATGACTTAATCCAGGTAAAAGACCTTTTTTCCAAGTGAAAAGCTTCATTTTTATGTGAAACGTACTGAAGATAATCAATAGGGTATGCCAGTACATGGAGCTCCAACTAAAGCAATATCTAGGGAGAAGTTGATGCGCACAGCTTTGCACCATCAGTTGTGAAGACACGTAAAGGTATTTGATAAAAAAAAATCATAAGCCCCAAACCAGTGAATTGATATAATAAGTTACCACAAAAACAGCTAATAAGACAACAAATCAAATTAAGATATATTATAAGAGTGTAGGACTACTCTTACTTGAAACCTGAAAATAAAGAGACGGGCCATCCCCCATGGCAAGTCTCTTCACAAAATATTATACACGGTGAAATAACTTGAAATGGAAAAAACATGCCAGGCATTAAGTAATTTTGAATATTATTTCAAAACTGTTGCTATTGTCAAAAATTATATCAACTATCTATTAAAGTGAATAAATATTGTGTAGGAAATACATTTGAACGGTAGACCAGTCAATTGATAGGAGAGGGTAGAGTTGTAAATTTTTTAAAAATATTACATCAAGAAATCGTAACAATAATATCCCTCCTGTCTAGAAAACAATCAATACATCAGAAAAACAGCATTAAAGAAAAGCCAGGATTTTTATCCCCAAGCACGTGGATGGAAGGGCAACAACAAACACTCATGAGATTGATAACAACGAAGCCATCAAAACAGTCGACATAGAGGCTTTATTGAATGCATGAACTTATGAAGCATGATAAGGTATAAATAGGTAAAGAAGGCAAGGGTCTGCACAGACAATAAATAATTGCAGTTACAGTCTGAAGATATAAGCTAATTTTAATTGAAATGATTTTATCATATTTGGCATCCATGCAAGCTAACTGAAGCTCTAGATGAGATAGTTGATGAACTAATCCAGCGTGATAAGAATAGGTCATTAGTTGGTCAGGAGAAGTACCTGACGAGACTAAATGGAAACATAAAAAATAAAGATTTTGTACTGAAGTAGAAAGACACTTGCAACGCAAGAGATCTGTTGAGACTGCTCTCCATAAGTTTAGGTTAAATGAGACTCGAAGGAGGTTTCATAAAGTTGATGGAACTTCGTGCTAAGAAGTATCAATATTAAAGGGTGACTAAAAAGCTTGAATGCACCATTCAAGACAAATTCTTAATGAGATAATATGATGAATTCATGAAGGTGCAACTTCCAAACAGAAGCAAAAGAAATTTTTGATTGAGGAAGATGATTAAGATACAGAACCATTTTTTTCTTCAATTTACAATCACACAAGATTTATTGCAGATACAAAAGCATAAGCTTATAAATGATGAAAAAATAGTGAGAATTTAAGAATTTAAAATGGGTGTGGTGTTAATGAATACATATGCTTCACACATCCATATATGTATGTAAGTTTTGTAATTTTCAGAGTAATATTATATACTTCATTAAAATAGATGTTGGTATTGTACTGTTGGCTTAAATATATTCTATTTTAAGCTCAATTTCCATCAAAAATCAAGATTGTTGTTCTTTGAGGTGAGAGAATTAATCATTGCATACTTGAGGTAAAACATATTCAACAATGACAAGAAATCTTGTTAATATCTATAAAATGTCTATTGTTGAAGTATGCCTTCATTCTAATAGAAGCTACATTTCATAATGCTGATTCTCATGCAATTACACATGATAAATAATGTAAATTAAAACTATACACAAAATGTTCTATTATCAGAAAGACCATCTAAGCACAAAGGTGGAGATTATCAGGAACAACATATATGCATAGAAAAGAGGGTTCAAGCATAGCAATGGATTCTATATAAACTATGTAGGCCGACAGAGTCACAAGCAACTAGCTTGACATGCTTTTAGCATGTATCCAGAGTAATCATTTTGATAGTCCGATCATAGTTTAAGCTTATCTCAAAAGATTGAAGTACTGAATAAATACACGACCTGCTCTATAAAGCTTTTTAATATTTATACCATTAACCTTTCATAATTGATATTATCACTTTCATCAAGAAGAAAAGCCATCTGCTAACAAAAGAAATAAAAAAAATGCATATGTATCAGCAATTAAAAATTTTAGCATGAACAAGACAACTTAAACATAAGAAGGAAAAAAAACAATGAAAAGGATCTTAGCTTAAGATCCAATAAGAAAAAAAAACTTATTAAATGCCTTTTTGGATGGATCCTAGAGAGAACATGTCCACGGAAAAGATAACATGGTGCCAGGAATCTGCACTAATTTTAAGAGGCTAAAAATATGTGAAAGAAAGTAGAACAAAAGTCTAATAAGAAAGAATGACCAAGAAATGGAGAAGAAAATCAAATTCCACACCTATATCATTTCCAATTGAACCTTCTAGCAACAATTTTGGGAATCAATATATTCCGAAAAAAACTTCAAAAACAAATCCACATTTCCTTTTTTTTTTTTATGATGACATCTTCATTTATGTAAATGTTTACAATTTCAAGCGGTGTGATCTTTAGTCTGCCTAGTTTTCCTTTTAAACATCCACGCTAATTTTATCTAGTTGCTTTATTAGTGTGTCATTCAATCTCTATAATATGTGTCCAAAATATTAAAATCTTTTCTAAAATACCTTCTTTTAAACATATGTTACTCTATCATCTCTCTAATATAATCTTTTCTGAATTTATACTTCCCAAGTTAACCTCACATCCACCTTAACATTTTCATTTCTAGCTAACTTATAAAACATAAACCCCAAAGAAAAGAAATTTTTTTATCCAGGAGATTCTAGCATTTAAATCATTTCAAATATCTCTTGCAATTAGGCAAGTGGACAAAACCAAACCTTAACAGAAAAGAAATCCATGATCCATGCACTTTTAGCATTTAAGCAAATAACAGATCTATCCCCAAAATAACCATAAAAAGAAGCTAAGCCAGAAAATCAATGGCAAAAGAACGCTAAACTCTCAAACTGCACCAAATCCAGAAAGATGACAAACCCATACAACACAATAAAAGAACAAATTTGAAAGGCACCCGCTATCATAACTCATCTCATCATTCTAACCATCCATTAAACCAAGGAACGCCGGACCGATGATCTACCAAAAAACGCCACAACCGAGCTCTTTACAATAGAATCTCAAAACACGCAGAAGAAAAAAAACAAAAAAAAAAAAGAAGCATTGACGAGCTAGTAACAAATCCCTAATATCGACTCACCATCCAGCAACAACGCTCAAAAAAAGCAAATACAACAACAACAACAACAACAAAGCCTTAATCCCACTAAAAGCAAATGAAAAACACTAAACTTTTGACTCCGAAGACTGCGATGTATTTCAAAATTTGAAAATAAAACTAAAAATCGAACACAAATCAAGAGTTAATTTTCCCGCAGTAGGGTTTTTCTCATATGACTGCTACATGACATACGAAAACTCGCACCTTTACACCATAGAAATAACAGATCCGAGCTCATAAGCCGTGTGAATCACGCAGAGTCTCCTCCCAGCAAAACTACGAATGGATTTGGAAAAAATGAGCATACCTATACGCTAATGGATTCCCCTCCAACAGTACAGGACCGCTCGACGCCCGAGGAGAAGGAAAAATTGCACCTTGATTATGATGAGATGGATTTTTTTTCTTTTTTAAGAGCTTTTCTGAAACTAGAAAGCGACACTGCAAGTGGCCTTGAATAAAATCCTACTCATATTTTATTCATTTAATAATATTAATATTAGTATATTATATAAATTGGGCTTATTTTAAAATATATTTAGTAAATAAAAATTATTATATCAATTTTAAATGGCAAAAAATGACTTATATAGCACAGACACGATAAAAAATACTTATAAAATATACGATATGACAGGTCTTGAACATAGTACTTTATGTTATAAGTGTAAAATATATAATTTATAGTCCTTTTTTAAATAAAAAAAAATTTAATAATTAAAAAAGAAAAAACAGACGTAGCTAGTATTAAAAAAAGGAAGGAGGATTTCCATGCATGTCACCCTATAACTTAATTTTTATATTTATTTACATAACACACCAACCTTTAAATGATATCAAAATGCATGCATGATATTCTTGTCATCCAAACATTAGTGTTATTCGAATAAATGTAAAAATATAAATGGTAAATATGTAAATACATAAGAATTTAATAGTATGTATGTAAAACCCATTAAAGAAATGTTTTGTTATATGTGATAGTGTTGAATCTGAGATTGTAGGTGAATCGTATCTAAGAAATATAACCTAAACAAAGAGAGAGAATGCAAAGAAAAAAAATGAACATTAAATGTGATGTTCACTCTCGATTTGATGCTTCTTTTATTTATAAATAGTTTAGTAAAATCAAGTTATTATATTTTTGCCCACACCTAAAGAGAATATGTATCGAGGTATTTCTGAAATTTGCATGCACGGGCATGACGCCCGACCATCTTCTAGCTCGACTGGCTAAGCCTAGTCGACTTTGGGTCGATGAGGTCAGCTCAGTCGGTTGATCTTGGTCGGTGTGGTTTGATCGACTAACCCAACCTAGTTGACTATCCTCAATCCCATATGAGAAGCACCTGGAGTCCCCATGTGATAGTTAGAGATATTTTATAGAATTGGACCTTCATTTGGATTGGCTCTACTGGGGGTATGTTATGGCATCGAGTTGATTTTTCTGTAGTTGTTGGCTAAGATGCATTTTCATCTCATGTTCGATTGGATGGCTTGTGTGTGGATCATTCGATCATCTTCTTATTTGCCTCATGGCTTAGTCAGTTTTGGCCTGATTGGCTTGGTTCGTTCAATCATTTAGTTTTGATGATCTCCTGGCAATGGGCCCACCTTCAACATACTTTTCCCTTCTAAATCGTTAAATCTTTTTAAGAACAATGCAAACACATTTTCGATGTACATATTTTAGTTTGTTGATTCACCTACTTCTTAAAATTGACGATACTATAAAAATATGAGAATTAAATGCAAAAAAAATAGATTTCATTTATTGTTTAACCAATGACTCAATAATTGAACTTCCTTGATTTTTCGCGTTTCCATTTATTATAAATAGTGCATTGGAACTCTTTCCTTACGCCTACTATGCTCGGTGCTCTCTTTTGTTTTAGTCGGTTTCCATTCATATTTTTTGCATCGTGCTAGACAACGAAAAGAAAACCCAAGGAGATATTCCTGAAAAAGGCCTGATCCACCATACTTTTGGAAAGCAAAAAAGTCGGCATCGCCTAAAGAGTAAAAGGAAGAGGAAGTGTACCATGAGAAAAATTCAGCTTCCACTGCAGAATTAAATAGGTTCATCCAACTTGAAATTTGTAGAATGCAAAGGGAAACATAGACAATTGATTTGAACCTTGATCCGACCTCAGCATCTCCTTTCATTGTTCAGAGACTCCCGACTAATTAGGTTACTTGGATGACTTCTAGTTCACTCGTGCTACTTCAGTTTGTGCTCGCTGGTGAGCCTACAAGGACATTTGTCATGTCAAAGTTTCTTCTATTTCTAGGTATGGGGGTTTTTTCTATGGTACTTTTGAGGTTTGGTTATGTAGGAAACACTGACAAATCAAACCCGAAAGCAGGTCCAACGTCCCCAACAGGGATCATTGACCAAGCATTTCAGAATGTGATCGGCTTTCTAATGAGGATGGTAGGTTGATCGTCCTAACAATCCTTCACCTCCCCCTGAGACTCATAAGGAGGTCACTGAAGGGGTTCAAACATCCCCTAAAATGTTGTATGTTTGTATGGATGAATTGGAGAATTATTTTGTTGGAGTGGTTATTGGGGTCCAGCAGGATGAGAAGATGAATGAGATGTCAGCTCGCATGCTAAAGGTGGAGAAGACGATGATAGCCTTCATCAATAAATTTTAGATTTGCAAGAAAGAGTTTGTGTCTTTTAGACGCAGGCTGGGTCGGATAGGTTTAACCAATTCAGGTTAGGGGAGAGATTTTATACATGAGGCTGCTTTGATTGAGGCATGTCTTGACCAAAGCAGTATCAAATCCCCTCGTTAAGTATTTTGCTTCCTCTTTATACTTTGTATGCTTTTGTTAGAATAATAAAAAAATCTTTTATATGTTGTATTTTTTTTGTTAGTTTTTTTCAATAGAGATCTTTTAGTGTAACGAGTTGATAAACTCTGCCATTGCCCTTGTGTAGAATTTTGACTTCCTCCGCTCTCCTTATAAATACATTTGGTGTATGTTGAGAGGGCGCACTTCTACCTCCTAAGGAGTTTAGGTCGTGCACCTATTGCATAGGCAAATCATAGATTAACTGATTGTTGGTAACCTAAAACTTCAACTCTACTAAATAATAAACAAGATTGTTCAGTATTAGTAAGGGTGAGGCGGAGCCTCACCCCAGCATAATTGGTCACCCCATGAATGTTTAGTATCCAGGTTGGGCTGTCACGTATTCCTATGTCTCTAGGACCGCTCTTCTTAGAAATTTCTGCCATAAAAATAAACAATCACTTGGCCTTTGGTGACAGCTCTTAATAGATATGACTTAACAAATTCACTTGGCTCCACTGTCCATTTCAGGAGTGTTCAAGTTCTGTAAGGGCAGACTTGAATGGATAGCCGATAATTACCCGAATCTAATGTTTTTGGAAGTATGGTGAAGCCTGTTAGTGGAGATAATGAGATAAAAATCGCTTTTTTTATTTTTAGATACCTGAGCTTGCCATTTTGAAGGACTTGGCAGACATAGTAGATTGAGAATTGCTTCTTTGCTCCTCTCAAACTAAAACCAATCTAACAACTTTTGAGCTAACCCATAAGTACAAAAAGAAAAAAATTCTCATTTGGCTTGGGACTTTGCAAGAGTGAGGGTGATGCTAGAAGTCCTTTATTTTTTTGAACGTCTGCTCACATTCAAATTACCACATGAAGTTATTTGCTTGCCTTAAGAACTTGAAGAAAGCAATACGCTTGTCTCTTGATACGAAGTGGTGCACTGATGAATCATGAAAGTATATGCATCATATGAGTAAAATATAGATTTGAATTTCATGTATCGATCCCACAGGGACGAATAAATCTTAAATTATGAAAAGTTCAAGCCTACTAAATTAAAACCTAGATTAAGTGATTGATTTGTGATGATTTTTAGTGAAGTGGCTAGCCTAGTTTCTGCAAATCAAGTCCTAATTTAATAATGCAAAAAGACTACAGAGAAAGAAGTTCTCTCCTCTAAATTAAATCCTAAAAACCTAATTTTAAGGATGTGGCGACCGTAGGTGACTATAAAGAGCAAGCATCCTTCTTAGCTCCTTTTGGTGATAATAAGAAAACTAGGATATTCCACTTGTCTCCCCGCATCTATTGAAATCTCTGAATTAATAATTTTCATATATGATAACACTACACCTCGAGAAATATTGCTATTGCCATGATTTGATGAAATTTACCCTAGATATTCCACCAAGGATGCTTTCGCATCACAAAGTTCACACAACATGTTAACAAGATAAATGATAAAGATTTAAAAGATAAATTTTCACATAAAATGATATTAAATAAATCATAATAATTCATCAAATCAGGAGAGAAACACTAAATTTATGAAATTTATTTCATATTCATGCTTTGAAACTGTTTCAATTTTTTTTGTAACTCGGAGTCGCCAACCTATCTAATCAACGTCTTAAGATTCCCTTTGCTAAAGATCCCTTTTACTTTAGTAACATGAATGATTCAGAGCAGAGAATGGATCAGGAAATAAGGAATTAAGACGAAAACTAGATAGCAAATTGAAGAAAGAACTTAGAGAGATTATGTGAGGTAAACTTCATGCGATTGGTCAAGGGTGTACTTCCAAACAGGATCGAATCGGGACACCTTGAACATAATATCCATGAAAGAATTCCTACATAAGCTAGCCAAGTAACCAAAGAACAAAAAATATGTTTTTATTCTAGGGACAAGATCAACTTATAAAGAAACATATCTCGTTTGGTTAATTACATATTGGGGGAGGCTCAAGAATACTCTTGATTATAGGAATCTTGCTTACATTAAAGTGGTGACTAGTGAGAAGGTCTCACAAAGGTTGGTTATCTCGTAGGAGCATCAAAATGCCTTCAAAGCTCTCATTAAGCCACAAAAGCAGAGGATGAATCTCTAACGATCCTAAATTGACAATGTCTCATCGGTGAACATGACCTATAAAATAATCGGGTCATCCCGTAAGGTCCCCACTATGCTTCCAAGGCCTATCTAGGCTATAAGGGTAGAGGGTGAATTACCGTATCCCAAATGAGTGGTGGCTTATTCCCAATTGAGGCCTATCAGACGACATTGATGAAGTGTCAAAGAAGTGACGTGGCTCAAAGTGGGTAAGCAAAGGAAGGGTAGAGTAATACTAATCGGGTAGAGATAATCAAGCCAAAATAATATAGATCTGTCACCCCAACCTATTAAGATCTCAGGTATACCTGGTCGTGACGATAGTAGACCCAACACAACTATAGAGCCCTTGTCAGCAATCTGTGAATTGCATCGTACAAGGGGACCTTGGTAGCCCTAAAGTTTAGAAAAGGAAACTCTAAATCTTATGCCCCTATGTAGGTAATAAAAGTAGATGTAGGACTTATACTTGCTAAAGTGACGAGAAAGTCACTGGAATGGAAAGAAAAGAGAGGTAAGACTACGAATCCAAAATCCTCTCACATAGGACTTACTCCCTTTTTGGGTTGCAGAAGCCTCTAACACCCTAAATGCACTAGACAACCTCCTAAGTAGAATTCTATGTTGGGCCAGTCAGGTTGGAGGAGTATGGGGACTTCTCCTCGGGACGTGCAATATGATGCAGTTATCTAATCTTAAGTGTGGAAGCTCTATTAATATGACTAGAGATATGTACATGTTACGCAACTTATTTAAAATCTGGCCTGAAGTCCATGCAAGAAAGTAAAGACAGATTTTGAAAAATCTTGAAATATTTTAATTCAAAATTTTGATTAATCTTAATCTTTTATTATTATTGTGTAGAAAATTTTTAACTTTTAGGCCTTTAGAGAACCTAAGTTATAACTCATGATTCCCACACAATCCATAAGCAAATAATTGTAAAGCCAAGACAATCACACTGCTGAAAAGTAAAACCACGCCAAATATAATAAAAAATACTGATGTCACTGGATCGACAATATATCTCACAAAAGAGAAAATAGCAGTTATGCACTGCATATAAAAGTTTGGTCATAATTCTATACATAAATGAGAAATCAGAATCAAGGTATAGTACACGAGCTTACAACTTCTGGACCTTGTCCATCACTCCACCCGTCTGGCTCCTTGGAGTCTGTAACCGTACCTTATTTCTAATACAAGACTCGAGTCTAGGGACTCTAAAAAGTGCATAATGAAAGTAAAAAAAAATGATGTAGCCCAGAAAAGAATTGGGTTAGCGCATGTTACATGCATGCAACGAAGTGAACCATGCTTGATGGGAAAAGAGGTAAGCATCACCTACAAAAATTACGTTAGTGTGAATCATTACAGCTCCTCCATGTTGGGCATGACTTCATGTAAAAAGATCACCCCTAACATACTTATGTGCATGTCTTACACCCAGTAAACACACAAAAGCCCAGAAAAGTAATGGTTGGCTAGGGCAACCAAACCAGCAAAGAACTATAGCTAGGACATCGAAAAGTATATCTAGCTCCCTTATCCTAACCTTGCACGCCATCTAGCATATATTTTCCTAGCCACAACATATGTTTTGATCCATGCCAAGTGATATGATGTGGCATATCTTTGCTACATGTAAGTGATATTATAGGAAAAGAGGTGACATAAACCTTATTAGGGAGAACTACACACCAGGTAGGCTTGATGTGCAAGCCGTCCCGAAAAGGACATGAGAGTGTTGGAGGAGAGTGTATGAGAAACAGTGACTCAAGAAAAAAAAAAAGCCTACGACATTCCGAAGTGACACCGTAGGAGTTAAGGTAATGTGATTCTCATTGGAGAGAATTACACACTGGGTGGGCTTGATTGCAAGCCATCCATTCTTATGATATGTAAAGTGTAAGATAAGTGTGTGATAACACAAATCCAATTGCAAGCAGCTCCAAGCATGCAAGTCATGAACATGCAAGATGATATGTAAGCGAACATGCAAAAGTGGAAATTGCAAATACAAATCATATGTGACACGGTACAAAGCGACATAAGTATGCCACAAAATAAATGTATAAAGTGATGTGCCCGTGGGGACACAAGTACTCATTGTGAGCATATGAGGACATATGCTCACAAATGCATGGTTGGGTGCCAGTGTGAATCTGCTCACATAAGCAGTATGAAATAAGCATGCAATCCTGCATGAATCAAGCAGAGTCGATTAATTTGATTAGGCTGGTGGAGGTTGATTGATCGAGTCGATAAAGGTAGTCAGTTGATTTGATCAGACTGATGGCAATCAATCAGTTGAACCGATGGAAAATTCTGATCGACCTGAATGAGCCTATCAGTGGCCAATCGATCAAGTAGACGATAGTGGTCGATCAAGCTGATCAAGTCAGTGACAGCTAATCGATCGAGTCAACAAAAGGTAGTCGAGTGAACTGATTGCAATCAGTCGAACAGATAGAGATGGTCGATCGAGTCGATCTGGCCAAGAGAATGTTGATCGAGCTAGTCGAAGAGAGTGGTCGACCAAGCCAATCGGGCTAGTGACAGTAGATCGATCAAGTGGACGGAGGCAGTCAGGCAAACTGAGCAAACTTGTGGCGACTGATCGGTTGAACTAGCGAAGAAAGCTGATCAAATCGATCGGGTCAGTGATGGTTGATTAGTAAAAGCAACAGAGATGGATTGATCAAACCAATAGTGTGGACGGTCAATCGTCGGAACGTAGAAAAATATGGCATATATATATATATATATATATATATATATATATATATATGTATGTATGTATATCTATATGTATGTATGTATA
>NEWO01000177.1:245603-259883 GCA_003013225.1 Phalaenopsis aphrodite
CCCCCCCTCCGTGTTATTCATGTGTTATTGTGTCATAGGAATATTCTTGGTGTTATAATAACACAATAACACATCAATAACACATGAATAACACACAATAACACATGAATAACACGAAGAAGAATATTCCCCGTGTTACTGCGCCGTTTTTTTCTCTGTCTGGAATATTCCCCGTGTTATTCAAATGTATTGTGTGTTATTCATGAGTTATTTTGTCCTGAGAATATTCTTGGTGTTATAATAACATATCAATAACACATGAATAACACGCAATAACACATGAATAACACGGGGGGAATATTTCCCGTGTTACTGCGCCGTTTTTTTTTTCCTGTCGCGCGGGGTGTAGTGGCATGATTTTATTGACTGCACGCGTTATTTCTACGTGCGTAGTACTGATGTAATATTTTTTTCCCTTAAAAGTTCGTGAAAGCAAGCATTGGTAATTTCGTAACTAAATTTGTAAATGTACTTGCGTCCGGGCGACAGCCGTGATACAGACCTCCACTGTATCACGGCCGTCGCCCGGACGCGTTTTCCTTGAACATATCACCTTAAAAGTTCGTGAAAGCAAGCATTTGTAATTTCGTAAATAAATTTGTAAATGCCTACAGAAAAAAGTTTGGTAATGGCAGGTCATGGGTAATTTTAGTAAAAATGGATTTCAATGCTGTTGAATTAATTTTGAGATGAATGAGATGTAGGAGTAAGTAATTAAATCTTATGTTGCATTTTTTTCAAATCTAATTCGAAGAATATACGCTCCATCATGATCAAATTTACGCTGTCAACAAATCCATATATTTAAATTATTATTTCAAAAATTAAAATCGTTTAATAATTTTCCATTTATTTTGCTCGTTAATTATTTCTTGATAACTTATAATTTCTATTATAAAAAGAAAGGAGCCCACAGAAATGGGAATATTATATATAGGGCTGTCAATACGGCTCATTGTTCGCGAACAGCTCGTGTTCGGCTCGTTAAGAATCTCGTATTCGGCTCGTTCGCTAAGTTAACGAGCCGAACACGAACAATACGAACAAAGTTTTGCTCGTTCCTGTTCGGCTCGTTTTGGCTCGAAATACTACTAATCAATTATATATATATATATATATATATATATATGATGAGTAATATTTTAAAAAAAATTAATTGACTACAAGGCTACAAAGATTTATAATCAATTAAAAGTATTAATTAAGAAAAGAAAATAAAAATTATTAAATTAGATTCAAATGATGTTTTAATATAAACAAAAATTTTTAAATATTGCCCTAATCTTTAATATTCTATGACTACGCAATTAGGGTTGTCAAAACGACTCTTTGTTCGTGAACGGCTCGTGTTCGGCTCGTTAAGCAAACGAGCCGAACACGAACACACATTTTGAGCTCGAAATATAATTGATCCCAACATGAGCTGAGCCTAGGCTAGCTCATGCTCGACTCGTTTACACCCCTAGTTATATAACATCTGCTATTAAATTTAATTACAATAATAATATATTAAATTGTCACATATATAACAAGGACCTTCTTTAAGCATTAATTTACATTATCCTGGTAAAATAACATAGAAATTAAATGCATGTATTGCACTTTAATTGAAACCAATATTCAAGCAGGGATGCTCACTAGACCAAAAATAAATTAAAAAATTAGAAAAAAAAAAAAACAGGAATATTTACATGCATACCAACTCAATTTTTATGTCCTTACATATCAAAAGAAAGAATTGTTCAAAACCTGATATTTTCATTCATAACATGGGCTTAAATAAGGTATTACAATATTTTATAAATAAACACCTAGACTTCTTAAATATTTTATTTTTTATCAATATGACCCTAAATAAGATCCAATTCTCAACACTTTCCCTGAAGATGGGTAAAAGATATCCACTGAGTCCATCTTGTCGCATAACCTAGACAAATCTAATAACTAAGTTCCTTAGTAAGGCAATCAGTCACTTGCTCTCTAATGACTACATGACTTAGCTCCAGTAACCCATTATTCAATTTTCCCTTGATGAAGAATCTATCAATCTGAACATATTTGATTCTATTGAATTGCACTAGGTTGTTCGCAATGCTGATTGTTGATTTGTTGTCACACCACAACTTCATTTGATTTCCTTGTTCCACCATGAGCTCGGCCAATAAGGCTCTTAGCTGCATCATCTCAGCAACTCTTAAGATCATGGCTCTATACTCTTTTCTGCTACAGACAGTTTCTTGCTCTTCTAAGAGACTAAGTTGCCCCCTATGAAAATGCAGTTTTATGAGGTGGATTTACTGTCATCTTCATGGCTCGCCTAATCAGCATCATAAAATCCTTCAATGTCTACATGACAAATCTTCCTGAAGACCAGCCCCTTTTTTTGGTGCACTCTTCAAGTATCTCAAAATATGATACACCACATTCATATTTCACTTCCTTAAATCATGCATTTAGCAGCACACCATGCTCACTACAAAAGAGATGTTGGGTCAAGTGTGACACAGATAGATTAGACGACCCATCAGTCTCTGATACCTCTCACAATCAACCGGTTCTACTACCTCTACACTCAACATGGTCTTTTGGTCAATTGGTGAGACTGTAGGTTTGCACCCAGCATGTGTACTTCCGTGAGGAGGCATAGTACATACTTTCTCTGGGACAAAATCATCATCTGAAGTCCACGAGTCACTTCAATCCCAAGAAAGTATCTGAGCTATCCAAGATTTTTCACCTCAAATTCATTGCCAAATCATACCATTAGTTGGGCAATTTCCGTCTCACCATCATCGGTGACAATGATGTCACTAATATACATAACAAGTATAGTGGTGCGACATTCATGTTGTTGAAAGAACATTATATAATCTATATTATTTTGATGATATCACATGCCCACAATAGTTTTTCTAAACTTATCAAATCAAACTCAAGGAGACTGCTTCAAGTCATACAATGACTTCCTGAGCCTACACACCTTACCCACTGTTTGGATTGTATTGAATTCTAAGGGTATCTCCATATATACCTCTTCCAGTAACTCACCATAACAAAATGCATTCTTCACATCAAGTTGGTGTCGTTGTTAGAGAAACTAATGTCCTCACTGTGCTCACCTTTGCTACTGGTGCAAAGGTTTCGCCATAGTCAATGTCTTATATCTGACTGTACCATTTCACCACTTATCATGTTTTGTATCGCTCCACCTTTCTTTCTGAAGTTTACTTCACTGTGAAGATTCACTTGCACCCAACTATCATTTTTTTTTTCCACTGATAGTGGCATTATCTCTGATGTTTGGTTTTTATCGAGACTCATAAACTCTTTATGCAAAGTTGTTTTCCACTTATGATCCTCCTTAGCAAACTGCCAACACTTGGGTATAGAGACACTATCCAAAGATGCAGTGAATGCTCCATAAAAAGGTGATAGAATATGAAACTAATTTAGTTATTTCATATTTCCATCAAAACGATCAGAAGGATGTCTGCCATTGCTGATAGAGATCCTCCTTAAAGTTGTGAGTTTTAGAGAATGAGGAAGAATCATATCATGTGGGAGTTCTGAGGCAGAGGTTGATGGTATAGGTGTCTTAAGAGTCGGGGAAGAACAAGACAAGAAACTTTACTCATTTTGCTTCCTTCTCCGAGCATACAACCTGAATCACACCGCCTCTAGGTTCACCTTCCTCATTTTTTGGATCTCAACCGATTCATCCCACATCACAGGACAAGACATTCCTCCCACTTGTACCACTCTCTCACCATTGCTACTCACCCCTACCTCATATCTCAGAGTCTAGTGAATCACTGAAGGGTGTCGTATGATTCAGATTCTTTAAACGACACATCTATGCTCACAAACAGTCCCTTCTCTATCATGCGTTAATAAACATACCACTTATGGGTAGCAGAATAACCTACGAATACACATTTCATAGCTTTAGGATCCAGCTTCCCTACTGATGGCATGTTATCCTTCACAAAATATACACAACCAAATATCTTCAATGGGAAGATCCTGCTATTATCTCCTTTCAACATCTAACAATGAGACTTCCAATCTAACACCCTCAATGGCATCCTGTTGATCAATTGAGGAGTTGTCAAAACTGTTTGCGCTTATAAGTGCTTTGGGATATTCATTGCAATCATCATGCTTTGGGTTATCTCTAGAAGCCATCTATTCTTTCTCTCTGGTGCTACATTTTGTGTTAATTTCTATGTATGAGGTTTAATGTTGTATCACTTGAGCTAATCAGTATTCCCCAAATGCTTTGTTGGTACAGTCCATCCCATTACCAGAACTTAATATCTTCACTATTGCACCATATTGAATATGAATTGTCATGTGGAAGCATTTAAAGCAAGCAAACATATCACCCATATTTTTCATCAAATATAATAAAGAAACGTGAGAAAAGATATCAATAAAGATTACAAAATATCGATATCAATTCACGGAACTTGTATAAAAAGATCCCTAAACATCTTAATGTATCAAGTCAAAAATAATGGAACTTCTATTCTCAGAACTGATATAAGAGCTTATAGTAAGCTTGCCAAACTCACAATTATCACAAACAAGCTTTTGTTATTTGTCTTTGCATACGAAGAATGATACAACCGACTCAATAAACTAAACAAGTACGTCACATGTGTTTGTAATGTAGTAGCAACACATTTCTCCACACTCCTAGATTCTCTCTTACTCTACTCTCTATTGTCAAAGTTGAGTCCATCACCTCTTGGTCCAAGTACTAGAGTTCATTATGCCACGTTCCAGTCTCAAGTGTTTGGTCTATCTCTTTTTTTTTTTAAGTCCACTTTAGGAATATCAAATAAAATATCACATTTTTGTTAGAGAGTAATGTCACTAATGGATAAAAGTTTCAATGGAAAAAACGTAGTATGCAAAACATTAGACAAAATCATATAATTGGTACCCCTCGCTGTACCCTTACCAACTACAGACTGTGTTGTACCATCAATACTTTGCATGCACTTTGTCATTGCTAGTTAAGTATAGAAAGAAAACACTTTAGCAGTACCTGTCACATATTAAGATGCACCAGAATCTACCATTCATTATGATGATCTTGTAGTGAAAATACAGGCGGGGGCATGTGTATCAAAAGTACCTTTTGTCAGAGAGAGCAAAAGTTGTCATGTTACTACTTAGCGATGACTCGTTGGAAGCATCCTCAGTTCCATCTCCTGGTGTTTTTTGTTTCCTCTTCAACAACTTCAGACACTCATAATCATCATTGATAAAAACTAAAAAAAACATTCTCCCATCTCCTTTGCTACCATCAAATTTGCCTGGTAGCCCCCTTCTCCACATTTTCAACCACCACGACCATCGCGCCCACCCTATCCACATCTACATGTCTCACTCTCCTTATGTGGCTTTGGACAAGTTTTGCTAGATGCCCAACTTCACCACAACTATAGCACTTGCGAGTCTCCCCCGAAGACACATATCATACCTGAGCTCGTAGCAACCAAAGTTGATCACACACCTAGAAGTCCACTGGACTCAGAATGCAGCTTCAAACTAATCTCCTATTGCATCATCGCAGCAATGGCCTCATCCAGTGAAGAGATAGTCGTCTGAGTTAGGAATAGTGATCTCTAATCAAAGGTCAGGTTCAGATAGGCCAGAAACTACATAGTCCTCATATATGTAAAGATCTCCCCTTTCATGCACTCTGAATCGCCACAGCTCGACATCAGTGAAAAATGATCAAGATCTGCCCTCAACTGCTTCATATATAAGACGTATTCTTAAATCAATCTATCACCCTGTACCACTTCTTTTATCTAATGTTGAATCTGAGACACCCTTATGTAGTTCTTTGTCTCATCATAAATCCACTTCAACTTTGCCCAGATGTCCCTCACTATTTGAATGTCATCTACTAAGGATGCAATTGACCAAACCATCGAGTTGAGTAGCCCAGTGTTAATTAAGGCTTGTGTGGTCCTCCACTTATCCCCCTTAGCACTATCACTCTTTGGCTCGTCCTCGATCAAATACCCCTCTAGTCGCTTCCCTAGTAAAGCCGCCTCAATCCAACGTGACTAACTTAAATATGTGGCTGGTCCATCAAGAATTAGATCCAAAAAAGGAAGATCTAGTTTTATTTGCGTTGAAGCGCGTGTTGAAGTAGTGGTCCTTTCAACAATATCCAACACCCAAACTTTAATGTTTACATATATCCCACTTTACCTATGAATTTAAATGGTATATTTAACTTTTTAAAATTTATAATAATTATTTTTTTGATGTGACAAAAGAATTGGGTGGTAGAATTATAAAAAGTAAAATTTAGATGTTGGTTATGCATATACATAGGAATTGGAATGTATGTATGGAAATGCCCCCAAAAGAAATCTTAGTGAGAAGGCTGAGGAAGCCTTAAATTTGAAGTTTTGAACAATTACTGGCACAAAAATATGAGAACTGCAGCATTAAATGTGCTATCAGTTGTATAACTTATGTGTACTAAATAGCATTAAATGTGCTATTATTTGTATAACAAAACGTATACATAAAGTATACAAGTTATCAAACATTGTATAAAAAGTGATCTTTACATGAGCAATCTATACCTCTCCTGTGAATCACTAAATAAAGATTCCAGCTTCAAGGAACTAATTGAATCTTGCTCAAATCAAGCCTTCCACTTCTCAAGCAACCAGAACCGGCCAAGGAGTTAATCCAAACCTTATCAGAACTGAGTGATTCATGATCCTCGTTCCTGTGCCAGCTCCATAACGCATGAGTTGAATTAACAATCATCAATTCTCCATGACCAAAACTGGCTTCCCTAAAAACTGACCATGCCGGCTTCGGGTACTGATATCTGTCAATAATAAAATTTTAAAGGAATAAAACCAAAGCATTTGTATGATAAAATATACAACTTTAACAAGTTTTGTTAGAAACTGCTGAGAATGTAAAAAAAGTGGCCAGCCGAGCTCTGTCCATATATAGCCTAGTCTAGGGTTAAGGGTTTGGCCTGTGGGTCTTCTCGTCTTCCATCTTTTGATTCGACTTACTGATTCATCCAATTGTAGTTCTTCGTGGTTCAGGTTCTCCGAGCTTCACGAGGCATCACCAATCTACGCAATTCATCCCCACTCATATAACCATATAGGCGAAAATCTAACTAAACCTACGCAACAAAGATTGGTAGGCAAGCACACACACAAGCAACACATGTATCAATCATATGAACTTATAGTACCAACAGGCTGCAAAACCTTCTATTCTAATAGGCTGTGCTTAAAAGTATAAGCATGATTTAGCTAGCCCCTGTAGAAAATGTGTCAATTTAATTTACATGAAATACAGCAAAACATTTGTATGATAAAACAGACAACCTAACAAGTTTTTCTGTCGGAAACAGTCGTGAATACAATGCTTACCTTTGAGCCAGTCCTTCCCTATTACCTCCATCACCGACGGTTATGTGTATGGCACCACAGGAGTCTAATTGACCGCCATAGACACGTTCCTGTTGTAAATAAGTTGTAGATACGTAAAGAACAAATCAAGGTTCAGAAACTAATTTTGAAAAAAATTAAACATACGTACCGATCTTTCATAAGCATGCACATGACCAGCAATCAAAATATCCACACCAGCGGCATAGAGCAGCGGTTCAACTACAGCCATCATATCATCTCCTTCCCCTTGATGAGCCCAATTGCTGTTGTACCATGGCGCATGCAGAAGAACTAGCAGCCATGGTGTCCTTTCTCTATCCACTTTAGCAAGGTCAGCCTGTTTATGATAAATATTTGCATACACTTTTAATGTTGCTGCATTGAATGATGTAAAACAGTGAGCCCGAAAATATAATAAGAGTATGATATCAAGCAAAAGTTACTGTAGAAGAAATCCCACTAAAATGGAACGAAAGTTCAATGTCTACTGGATCTAAGATGGATAGTTAGAAAGCATGAAGCCATAAAATGAATGTGTTAAAACTAAAGAGATAGATCGGAAAATAATGATGTTAGAAGGATTATAAGAGCATCACTTGTTAGAAGATAAAGTATGAAAAAATAGAATATAATGGTTTGGGCTCACAGGTGGAAGACTCACTAATAGGTTGCAGAAAAAAAAATTAGTTATAAAATTATTAAGAGTAAAATGCATAGACGAAGAGTAAGATATTAAAAATTGAATAAAAAATTGAGAAAAATCAATTTAGGACGACATGCAATGCTAAGAGATGAATGAGGACTCATAAAGCTAGTTTAAAAAATTTGGGAGAGGCTAATGATGATGCTGATGAAAGTGACCCCTACAATAAATGGAAAGGAAGTTATAACGAGGTGCATGATTTCACATGATATACTTGCATCTTCCCTTCATATTTATCACAATAACTGTCCACTATGCTCCCTATAATTGCAGAAATTAGGTAAATGTAATCATCCCATATAATCAATTCCACCAGTAAAAGCCGAAAAAGAATATAAGTGAGTTTCTTATGTACTTACATACCTCACACATAAACCTTTATATTTACACTCACAACCCTCAAATATTTATTATCTCATAAAAAATAGCACAATTATCAATTTTTAAAAATGAATACACATTTTCATGCATATGTTTAAAGCATTAAAGTGCTATGTCTGTAAAAAAAGATTAGGCTATGAGAAATGTAAATACTATGAATTCTGTGCTAAATAAGCAAATTTCCAAAAACAAAATGATTAAGAAAATAACCTTGAGCCAAACATACTGGTGAGAATCTACATCATAATCAGTGTAAGAACCAAGCATAACCACATGAACACCTGCAACTTCAAAAGAATAATAGAGATTTGAAGTGGAGCCACTCTCCTCATAAGGCATCTTCCACCTCGCATTATATGACTGGAATGGATATTTAATAAATGGTATACTCTCTTTCTCGTGGTTCCCTTCGGTTACCATCCATGGCCTCGCACTGGCATACGGCTGTATCAGATCCCCAAATGAATCCCACAAGTGCTGCTGATAATCAGCATAAGAAAGGTCTCCTGGTAGTAAATGCAAATCATATTGGCACTGATCAATGTGCCTTAGTGTTGATGAAGTCCAATCAGTCTGACCAAGATCACCAACCACAGCAAAAGTTAATGGGAATTTAGAAGGAGGAGTCTTGAACTGGAACTCTGGTTCCTGCCCACCACAACGATAGTAGTACACTGTATCATCCTCAAGAGGTCCAATAACGACATGGTGGATCTTCCCGGAGTTATAAAAGAGATATCTGTAGGACATGTTTTCTCCTTCAGATGATTCTGTGTACTGGCCGGAGGATGTTCCATACTCAACAAATGAGGGAAGAGATTTATCTTCGGTGACCCAAGAAATCCTCATGTGTTTCTCTCCGGAAAGAGAAATGTGAACCTGAAGAGAACATTGGTTGTTTATAGTGGTCTGAAGTAGGAAAAGAAGATATCTATAAGATGAGATGACTTTTACTCTTCATGAAGTATTATTGATGCGTGAAGATAATGAGAGTATGAGATTAACCAAAGTATTGCAGTGATTGCTATATGTTATCATTCATGAAGAAAATCAAATTCCTGTAGTTTTGTACTGGAGTTGAAACCTTATAACAGAGCTTGTGGCACAATTTTGTAAAACCATCTCCTTAGCTTTACAAGGAAACATTGGGTTAGTTATTCTGGGGTGTTTATGTGGATCAGGCAATAAGAGTCTACCATAGAGAAGGGAAAATAAATATAGGAAGATTAACATAATACCACTCAATTCTTATGTAGTTACATATCTAACACCTAAACTTAATTTTAACATATATGCCGCATTATCTATGAATAAAAAGGCATATAATACTTTTTAAAAGTTAAAATAGTGGTATTTTTTTGTGATATGAAAGATTTGGGTGGTATAAATGTAAAAAAGTAAAATTTAGGTGTTAGATATGTATAAGAATTAGGTGGTATATATATGTAAATGGCCCTTAAATATATTACCCCAAATGTGTACTCAAAATGACAGGTGATTTATGAGAACAAAACTGAGTCGACTTATGAAGATGGTAATGATTTGATTAGGTGCATTTCATCTCCAATCTTAGCAAGTCAACCTGGACCAACTAACACGTCTAAAGATAATTTTGGATGTCAAAACTCCTTACTGTTTGGAACAATCCAAGCCCGGCTTCTCAAGTGGACGCATGTAGGTGTGTGACTATAATTTTAACAGAGAAATATTCCTACTCTTATTCCATGACAGCCAGTAAGATACAGAACACACAAGAAAAATGGCTTCAATGTAAAGCAATTTATAAAATAAAATGATAAAATTTAATGGCCAATCTTCATACTTTTATCAGGAAAAGCTCTATCTGATAAGTTTTCGCAATGGAAGCACTTTTTGTCCATGTCCCTCATAATGAGTGGCATGCTTGACATCTAAAGATCTATAATTTTTTAACGTTATTGTATGATGCATTGCATAAACATTACACATAAAAAATCAAAATTGGTAGTTCATGCACCATCAATTTAAATAAGTATTCATCGCTATTGATGAAAGCCAAAAACACACAAAATTCAGCTAAATGATGATTTAACGATAGCCAATATAAAAAATTAACTAAAAAATTTAGAACCAATGATAAAGCATATGACCAAAGAAAAATTAAGTCTCAACTCAATGATATATCATATAAAAATCTTCTTCATATGACCAAAGAAAAATTACACAACAATTAGCTATCCATAGTGTAAGAACTTAAATCAAATTCAGTCAAACAAGCTACAACAATACTTAAAAAAAATATCCATAAGGAATTCATAAAAAATTTAGAAATAATTTTGGAATTGGCTTCCTCAGAAATCAGATAATCCCCACTTACCACACTCAAAAGATCTACAACCAAGCATTGCATAAGCACAAGGAAAGGAAATTATCATTAAATTGTAATTGTCTTTTTACATATCTTAGAAAACTGAGAATTATAATCATCAAATTAATTGAATAAAGTTGATCAAACCCAACCCATCAAAATTCTCAGTCGAAATACAAGTGAAAGAAATAAGTGAACACAAAGAAATCATGAGCCTCAAACATCACGAGATAAGCATGAGATCATCCATACAAAATCACCATCGACCAAAACCCACATAAATAGAGTTGTGACAAAAATATTGAAACTGTAGGCGCAAGCGAGAAATGAACCAATCCAAGAAATTAGATAAACTAAGGGCTTGTTTGGGATAACTTTTTTTTTTTTAATGTTTAGTTTTATTTTTTTTAGTGAATTTTTTAAATGTTTTCAATTTTTTTTTTTTCAAAAATAAAATAACTTATTTTTAAAAATAGAGTGTTTTTAAAGACACCAAAACATATTATAAAATACCAAACATAATTTATTTCAAGTAAAAATATGAAAAAATACAATAAAAATTAAAAATCAAAAATCAAAATCAAAAGTGATCCCAAACGGCCCCGAAGCTTCTAGAATAAGTTGCAATCCCACATGAATTTGTTCGGCTTAAAAAAATAAAAATTGACTCCAAAGAATTGCTCAACTAATTCTCGCCGAGTAGATCTAAATATAATTGAGACATTTCCTGTAAAATAATCTAACAATCATCACAAATAAAATTTTCACACCACTGCATAAGATAACTCTAGAATCCACTCTCAGTAATAGACACAATCTTATCATCTAATAGTGCTCTTAGAAAAATATGTGTAGAATTGCTTAAATAAGTATTAGAAGTTAATTTCTAAGAAGAAAATGAAAAAAGTAAATAAATCAAGGAATTTGTAGTTGGTTAAAAAATTTAAATTTAATTTAAGTGAAATATAATGAAGGCTAGATTAATACTAGAATTTTTTAAAATTTCCTATTTAAAATATTAGAATACAAATATTTGCTCTTGTATTAACATATGCAAAATCTTTATAAAATACAGTTCCAACTTTTAGTCTTCATACTTCTAAAATGTCTTTTGATGAAACATGCTCATTGGGTGTTCTTTATGATACTAATGATATGAAAGTTGGATGGTTTTGTGTGCTTACTTTCTTGAGTTGATCTATTCTAAATAGCCTAATGTAGTTATAGGGAATTTCAAATACCTCTAGAATAAAAAAGACAAATGGGCAGGCGGGGATTTCACTATGACCATTCATTTGTAAGAATTTATCAAGTAGAGCGACTTATTTAGGATTTCAAGGATTAAAAGATACTCGGTGTAATAACCATCTATTGAAATCTTAAATTTAGGAATTAATTAAGTTTTTGTAAGCCAGCGTTGGTTAAATGAATCACGTTTGTCCAATGTCCAACATTTCCTTGTGTTTCATCCATTCTCGGCTACTGCTTTTGACTCAATGTTCTACTTTCTCATTCTCTAAACCTTTTAAAATTGATAATTTGCATCTACATTTTCATTACCCATTCATTCAAGGTAAAAGTTATATGAGTGTTGACCTTTAATCATAATTTTGATTCTTTCAATAAACATGCCAACTTTTAACAATTCGGCAAGCACTAGAAAGAAATTCAAAAAGAATTGAGTACTTCGTCTCTTATAGTCCCACTGAAATTCTAGTTATCCACTTTTCTCTGCCTAATCTTCAAGTCTAATTTGATATATATTTGCCCAGAAGAGAAAAATGCTCGTCTTTCGTAGGGATGATAATAAATCTTCAAGCTTTACTAGAAGATCAACTATAGATGAATGATGTAATTCTCTCAAACAAATTAAGGATGCTGATATATCTCTTTCCGATTATTCCAAAAAGAATAAGTTCACCATCCACATTTATTAATGAACCAATGTCAAAAAAAGTTGCATTTTCTTTTTTTTTAAGATTTATAATTCACTATGATTCATCTCTGTAAGCTTCAACATGCAAACTTTCTTAATCATCTCTAAAACATAGATCATTGATTATTTTTGAAAAAAAAAACTCCAATACGCTTAGACACCGCTAATATCGTGGGGCACGTGTGTGATGTGATCCAATATTTTAATATGAAAATATCAATCATATTCATTAGTGTTATGCATTTATTACTCTTATTCTTGTTATAAAAAATCCCAAAAAGATAAGCAATATTAAACCAAATATTTTATGCAATTCTTAACATTAAATCACAGTGAAACTTCCATTTGGTGGGCCTCTACCTATTTTGTTGAGCTTAATATCAGTGCACACTCTGCTTTAATACTCTAAATTGCTTTTAGTAATACTCTTGCATCTCCTGACGTAACATTTCTTTATCACATCAAGATAGGCATAATCATATGTTGGCAAGATTTAACAAGGTGTGAGCCTATGAGAAACTGGTTGGGATTGAATAGAGGTGTGGCAAACAATTAAGTTTCCTTCTAATTTTGAATTCATAGAATATAAATGGTATTAGATATTCATCATTTATTGTGCCTATTAATGCCTCAATCACATATTGATTTGTCTCCATTGTTGGTATGCTACAAAAGTTTCTCCTCTCTCTTAAACATCAAATGAAAAGGAACAATAAGCCCTACTCCCAACATACTAAACTAACCCATAGAAATGCAAATATGACACTTATCATTTCCAAATGATTTTTTATTAGTTGTTCATGCCTATTTAGGTAGTGGCAAAGCGTTTGTTGAAGTTCTACAAAATTTTTGAAAGTCATCTCGTAAGTGAATTTAAGTCATCATTAAAATTCTCTAAAATTAGTTTGCACATGGGATCCTAATACCTCTTGGGTTCCAATCTCTACTACAAAGTTTAAAATATCCATTTCTTCACTTATATAAAAACACTAATTGTTGAGCTAGTGAACGGATCAGCTTTGTTGTTCAAATGGTACTTCTAAACTCGTTATTGAATTTGCTTATTTTCTCGGCCATGGCTCATTGCTCCATTCTTAGAAAATTGAATGTCTAGAACAAAACATTCTATGGAAATGTAATGCTCAGTCAGACATGTCGCGTAGACTGCATGGCCTTCGTAAATTGACAATGTAATTCAGTTAAAAGACATTCTAGTTAAGCAAATCAGTTGGTTGTGGCTTTAATCCTTAAATCTTTGATAATTTGGTTTTCTCCAACTATGATAATTCTAAGAATTTGAGTTCTTAGGTTCTAATATTCAATGCTAGATGGTTGGTGGATTCAAATAAGCATGTTGCCACCACCTCTTATGCCTTAAACCACCACCACAGTTTCTTTGTTTAAATGCTTTAGACACACAGACACACACAGACACACAGACACACAGACACACACA
>NEWO01000177.1:260138-373178 GCA_003013225.1 Phalaenopsis aphrodite
TATTATTATATATATATATATATATATATAATTAGGAAATCGGTATTTGGCAGATGCTCAAATATCGATTTCCCATGAGCTATACCCCATGATAAGAGTCTGTGCCACATGCCTAAATATTCGAGAACTCAGCGCCACTGGAGATCGAACCTATAAGCTAACCAACAGGCCACGGCTTGCGACACTATATATATATATATATATATATATATATATAATCTCAACAAATTCATCTTCAACAAACCCTTCGGTTGTGAATTCAATCAATCCATTTAATAGATTGGAATTAAGAAAAATTTTGCAAAACTGTATGCATGGTTTTAGAGATAATATTTTATCCTCTACTATTCCATTCTCGAAGTCATAGATATCTTGCTTTATCGACCATCTGTTCTAAAGTAGCAGCTTAAGGACTTCTTCCAAACATAACGTGAATCTTTCTTTGTTAAATAGAGGATTTCGTTTAAATACCTCAAGCTTTACTCAAACCATGAATCGTGCTACCAGGACATTGCCTTCAAATTACTAACGCACTTTGTTCCCTTTTGTGGAGAAAAAAATAATTTTATCATATGTTTTATTCCAACTACAATCTAGATTCTGCTTGTGAATTCCCCGACATGCATACTTCCTTCAACGGAAACAATTGCCCAAATACATCTAGGGCTTTGAGAGAGAAACCTAAAAAAAGAAACAGTTATCTCAAAACGGCTATATCGGTAACAAAATCAGAACCAACTAAATTATCTAGTAAAAAACTAAATATATTCTCGGAAAGGAGAGAACTTTAATAAGAAACAAGTAACTAACTCAAACCCATAAAGGACTTATCAGTAAGAGCAGCAGACCGAACTCAAAGTATCGAAAATCAAGGAAAAAATAAAATCCAATTTTGGCAAAGGAAAATAGGGAAGTTTACTTGTTGGGGTCCGGATGAATGTTTGCGATTCCATGGCCAGGAGAAGCTTAGGGTTTTTTGAGGTGCCGGTCTCACATAATCCTCCCCAATGCCATTACAGATTCCAGTAGACGGAGCAGTCAGTAGAAGAATCAAAAGCAGAAGAGCGAGCTTGCCCATTTCCGATCGCCGTTGATCATGCTATCTCTACGGAAATGCCGCTTCCGATGAGGGTAATGTATACGCCTTGGTTGTTGATACCAAAGATAACATTTTTAATCCTGTCAGAACTCCAAAAAAAAGGTTAAATTAAATTAAAATATGCCACCATTTATTTCCATGAATCCTCTAAATTAAAATGTCTTGGAGTTGCCCCTAAACCCTAAACATTTGAGTACTCAATGTCCCTTACATTTCTACAAGATAACCTCTCAAAATCAAGCATTGCAATTTTTAGGTGTTATTTGACAACCAGTGAAATTTAAGTTATTAAGATTAAATAAATCTCTTAAATTTGGATTTACAAAATCCTGGATGAATTTAATTCTGAAAAATGTTTGGCAACTAATTTACTAAATCCTATAAATCTCGTAAAATTTAGACGTTGAGGTCAAATCTGTCGATTTGTAGGATTTGATAAATCATGAACTTATTGTTGAAATTTGTAACATCAGAATTTATCAAATTTGAATGTCTATTCGTCCAAAATGACTGTCTCACAAGATTTAGCTTACATCCAGCTTAAATTCAGAATTAAATATGTTGTCAAATAGCCCCTTACTAACCACTTAACAAATATGAATTCTCAATCTTAAAAAAGATCAATCAATTCATTTTCTTAAGAATGTATGGAGTATGAATTAGGTTTAAAGAAAATTATTAATATATTCTTCATTGTTTGAAAAAATAAATTCACAAATTATCTTCCTCATATCAAATCATACGAAGCAATAAAGAACAAAGCAAAATAATCAAGTAATTTCAAATCCACGAGCCCCAAAAGATTAAGAAACGTTTAGTAGTACAAAGTGTGATTATTTGACCTATATAGCTTCTTGAACTGCTTACATGACTTCATGTAGAAAACAAAAAATTTATATGCTCCTTTACAAGCTGAATTAGAACAGAACATATTTGAGAAAATTTATTTAGGGTTTAGGGTCATTTGTTTCACTTCCCTCTTTTAGTTAGATGTGAGAAAAAAAGAAGATATTTGCTTTTCCACAAAAAATTAAAAGTATAATTTTTTTATGATAAATATTGATTTATAGCTCAAATAGTCAAGAAAGTAATTCAGAAGGCTGATAGGCGGTTCAAAGAGTTAATGAAATAAGGAGAAGTTATGTCCATTTTAGAGACACACTTTGGAAGATTGATAAAATTATCCTGTGTTAAGGTTTTCATGTAACCTAGTAAGAAGAATATGAAGGGAATTTTAAGGAAAACTTGTAGTATTTAGTGTAATGGGTATAATAGATCTTTTGAGGTGCAATATGGTAGAAAACAAAAAGATATTTTTTATAAATAATTTAGTTTGAGTAGATAAAATTCCTATTTCTCAAATTAAGTCTCAACTCAAAGCGAAGCATGTTATGACTATTTTAAAGACAAAGAAATTGGCTTCATCTTTTCAAACATATATCTCTAAGGACAAAATGATTCGTAGACAAAATTTGGGGGCTTCATCTATCCATATTTTCTACCTTTTTGTGCTAATTAATAAAGAGAAGCGGTGATGAACGTCAATATCTATAAGGAGCAAAGTTCTAGAATTTATTAGTTAGAGTTAGTCTGCATTACATCATCATATGGACGATATTTTGAATGAGCCCATTCATAGCATTACTAAGATGAATAAAGCTAATGATGATGTTGATTTTATGATGGAAATTATATGCATAGTTAACGCTAGGAACTTAAACAAGCCATTAGAGAGTGAAGCTTTGAAAAAATTCATCTAAAGGCCAATGGAAGTCCATAACATGATTTGATCCAAAAAATTTACTTTTTGCTAAAAATAAAAAATGAATGTGTCCCTATAATGAAAAAAAATGAAAGAGATGATGAGCATAATGATGGTTTTATCATTCAAGATTATTTTATCCTAAAAAGTTCCTTTTATAGAGTAGCCCACAAAGAAAAGAACAAAACAGATCTAGTAGAGTATTCAAAAGTAGATATGCGGTCTAAGAATGTCATATTTGTCGGGCATGATGTATAAAAGAGTAATAAAGCTGATTGAAGATATTTTATTGAGTTGCTATTTAATGAGTAACTCGCATAGACACAGGGCGAGTGTCTATGCGAGTTATGTACTACTATATTTCAGTGAGTTTAACAATAATAAATATATCATTACCTCGTTCGACTTTATCATAATCGACTCACTAGCAACGTACTACTCTATTTTTGACAACCGCCTTCTTAACAAATTCAATGTTGTTCTTTCGATTCATCAGGTCACAATAAAGTTCTCAGGCAAAGAAGAAGTGATCACCGTGTCATGACCCAACCTGATGCAACCGTCTTGAGCAGTAGAAAAAACACGGGGTGCACTTCATTCAGTTGGGACTAATTTTTACTGTTACGAAAACCATCGAGTTATTTGGCCTTCGCAAAGCTTGAAAGATTCAATGATTTTCTCTTTTTGTCCATGTTTTTAAGCCAAGTTCAATAGTTTCAAATGATCGGGTCCTTGATCTTTATATATCATTAACCCAGGGACTTGCAACAAGGCTTACCTCATTTATGTTATCTTTTTGCATTGTGCGGTGTAAGCCCATTTCTTATATTTTTTTTACCTTTTATATAAAACCTGTGTGAAGTGCATAGGACTGTGTTTGAGTCTTATCACTAACTATGTTTAAATTGCATTGTGTGTCAACACATCCCTTCTCTTTTGATTTGAAAGGAGTTGACATCAAAATAACATTCATTGGTGTTAGAATGTCACCATCTTTTACTTATAAATTTTAGACATTTTTTCACGTAAGTGTAAGCCTTAAATAATAATAATAATCTGCAAGATGAAATATTTAATAAATTTTCCTTAAAATTGAAGCCAAACCATAGGATAGCTTGGGAAGTCACTAAGGTTCTCCTCAAGATCTGTGACAACCCCTAGTTTTTTTCGTTTAGATTTTATAATAAATGTTCCAAACTTGATCTTTTTTCAATTGATACTTTTTTGTTTACCTTGAAAGTCCTAAACTTTGAGATTCTATGAAACAATATTTTTTTATCTAAATCGAGAGTTTTCTTAGACAATTTTGATTGTCTAAGATGTAATTAACTTTAGGGGCTTGCCCTTATAAAAAACTTTAGAACCCAGCTTAATATAAATCTTATCTAATATTTCATATTAGATAAAGGAAATTTGCAGTCAACATAACTGGTTTCACAGACTAAAACGGATGTCATTAATTCTTTAGTTTATTTAATTGAGTCTAACAAGTAATGTATTTATTCCTCGGCATAGATGCATTATTTACAGTTTTGTGCTTGTTTATTTAAATTATTGTTTATATAATATCAGTTTGGTCTCTTATTTTCAAAAATAAATAATTGCTTTCCAAAATTATTATTATTATTATTATTATTATTATTATATATATATATATATATATATAATTAAATATTATACTTCCCAATCTAGCGACTAACACTGACCTAATGAAAGGATTTGAAAAGCCATGGACATCAAAAAGGTGATTTTCAGTCAGAAAAAAAGGGGTACAAACAAAGGGTCCAATATAATCTCTATCGATCCAACCAAATGAGCTTCTACATCAAGAACTCTCCTCCAACCTTAAATTGGCTCAAAAATTTGGACTCGATTTGGATCTAATGACCAAGCATTTATCCCACACATCCCCCAGCTCAATTTGTAAGTCAGTAATCAACTTCTTTAGTTTGATGACCTCTTATCTCAAATCATTCAGCTATTTTGCCTGCCCAACAACTTCTGTAGTAGAAGCAACTTCATAAGTTACTAGAGTAGGACCTCTATCTCCATCTGGTGGAGGGGAATGATCACGATATCATGACCCCCTTCATCTTCTTTCTATGCCTCTACAGTGTCTCCATTTACTACAATTGAATGACCCTCCTTAAGAGAGAACTAATCAACTCCCTCATTCACCTAATCATCTCTCTCCACAAGAGCATCCAACAATACATTTAAATTTAGTTGCCTAAAATTCTCTGTGTGATAATATGGGCTGCAAAGTTTGCAATGTAAATTCTATATAACAAAAAAGGGAAGTAAGAGATATATAATTTTTTACCTAATATTCATAAAATAATAAAAAAATCTTTACATGTCTCACAATCCATAATGATGTAAGATTTTTGAAATTGTAGGCGACTTATCCAGCTCAACAACAACTTCAAGTGCAAGTGCCCCAACTGGCACCTGTTCATTCATCTGCAAAGGAGGACCCGTAATTGGACCACCCATTAGCAACTAAATCTTTACAATAGTCACCACTATATTCATTCCTCTATAAGTCATTTCGACGTCTTCCCTCAGTCAAAAGATGAGCCTCTTTTCCTTCACTTTACTACCACCTTCTGCCTCTTTTTACCTCTCACATATTTCCATTGACTGAATAAGCCTGACAAAAATTGTTTATCTAGGATGTTAGTATTCAACTCATTCAGATTTACCAAAACACCTTGAGCAAACAAAAAAGCTGAATCAAAGGGCAAAGAAAGAGAGATGCACTAATGGTAAACCATCACAACCTAATGACCCTCTTCATATTCTTTCTTTGCCTCACAACACTTCCATTCACTGTAGTTAAATGACCCTCTGTAAGAGACAGCTGACCAACCCACTCATTCCTTTACCCATCTTTCCACACAGAAGCATCTGCCAGTACATTCAAATTCAAGCATTTGGCATTCTCCATGTGATAGTATGAGCTGCAAAGTTTGTTATATGCAAAATAATATAAAAGAAAATAATGGAAGTAGAAGTAATACTTACTTTTCCTAATATTCAAAAAAACAAAAAATTTCTTACATGTCATACAATCCACACTAATGCAAAATTTCTAACATTACAGGTGACTTCTCTAGCTTACCTACAAACCCAAGAGCATGTGCCCCCACGAGTGCTTGATTTTTCATTTGCAAAGGAGGAACCTTAGTTGGATCAGTTATCGATGAGTCATTCTCTATAACATTCACCCCTATGGTTGTTCTTAAAGGAATCATCCTTGATGGCTTTCCTTAGTCAGAAGACAAACCACCTTTCCTCCACTTCACAACCACCTTGTGCCTCTTTTGGCCACCCACCTATTTCGGCTTACCGAACTAGCTCGACAACAACTCATTAGTATTCAACTCATTCAAATTCCCCATATCACCTCAAGAAATTGGAAAAGTTGAATCAAAGGACAAAGAAAGGGAGTTGCACAAATGGGTTCAAATTAATAAATGTCTCCTTGCTCTATTTATAAAAGATTGAATCCATAATTTAGGGGATTATCCATGTTATAAGTGGCATTTAAAATTTTTCATTAATCCAATTAATTAATTGTCTCATTCTTCTTACAACACAACTTTTAAATATATGAGATAACTACAGATTTAAATAGGTATAATTAAAATAAGCTGCAAACCAACAAGAAGAAGATTTTAACTAAATGGGCCCTTATACCAGTCCAGGAATCTAAGAGGACCCAACTCACGAGCTACAATGATAGAAGTGGCCCAACATTGCCTGCCTTAGTGCATGGTTGAGGGCAAACGATCAATTGTAAGCACAAGGAATACAAATACAAATGGTAGAGACCTCCATCCATCTATCGAACTGCTAGTTGACTTTAGAGAAAGAAATTTTTAAAACGTTCTAGACTTTAATGATGATGTAACCAAAAAGACAGTTAGGTGTCCCTAAAAACCCAGAAATCATGATGACATGTGCTTATTTCATATAGAGAAATTGCCCCTTATATAAAAAGATGAAATATTAATCAGATTCTTGATCCTCAGACCCTAATCTTCAATCCTAGATGGACATAATACAACATTTCTCTTTTAACATATTAGCTCTCTCTCTCTCTCTCTCTCTCTCTCTCTCTCTCTCTCTCCCTCCCCCCTATTTCTCTCCCTCCCCCCCTCTCGACACTCTATTCTTTGTGGGTGTTTCATGAACAAAACGATATCTAATGCAAATATTACTTTCAGAAAGAAATTTTTAAAACGTTCTAGACTTTAATGATGATGTAACCAAAAAGACAGTTAGGTGTCCCTAAAAACCCAGAAATCATGATGACATGTGCTTATTTCATATAGAGAAATTGCCCCTTATATAAAAAGATGAAATATTAATCAGATTCTTGATCCTCAGACCCTAATCTTCAATCCTAGATGGACATAATACAACATTTCTCTTTTAACATATTAGCTCTCTCTCTCTCTCTCTCTCTCTCTCTCTCTCTCTCTCCCTCCCCCCTATTTCTCTCTTCCTCCCCCCTTCTCGACGCTCTATTCTTTGGGTGTGATTCATGAACAAAACGATATCTAATGCAAATATTACTTTCAGATAGTTTAACATGACAAGGGGAAATAAACATATCATTAATGCTCTTCCATGTAACATTATATATGCAACAAAGTCATTCAAAAGCTAAATTGACACTTTAAACATGATAAACATTTTCTATTTCAACATCATAGCATTTAATACCCAAATGTTATATATCTCTTGAGTTAATGGTTGGAGGTATACACAAATGTTTTTTTAAATAACTTCTCTCTCTTAGTATAATTATTAATAAGATATATAGGCTTTTCTTCATCCAACCCATAGGCAGAGAATCATACAAAATCAAAATATGAGTAATCAAAATAGAAACAAAATAAATAAATAAAAGTAACTTCAAACAATCCCTGAGGTGTTGTTTTTAAAAATAACCATATCTTAATCAAATATGCCACATATTTTTTAATTCAAACTAAAATATAAATAATTTAAATAAAAAATAAAAAAAATAAAAAATAGAAGTGATCCTAAATAATCACTAAGAAATCATCAACACCTTCAATTGAATAAAATTATTTGTTAGTATATGATGCAAATGAATATAACATTTTATTTATTAAATTTGCAACATAAGTTGCAAACTTCGAAAATATCAACTTCTATTAATTGACACAGGTTCTTTTTGCAATAAAATTAGTTTTATGCCATTTATACAAATTAATAAATGTATAAACAAGATTAATGGTCATAATACTGTAAGAGTTATATTTCTTGCCCTTTAGATATCTTTCTAACATATATTTGAATCATCAAGAATCTCTTCCTCTAAATATTAATAGAGTACAAATGTGAAAATGCATAATGACATGAAAGACAAGATCTAAAGCTGAAAATTGACATTAATCTTACATTCCACTAAATGCATCTGTCAAATCCAAAAGTTGTTCAGAAAACACACCCAAGGTATAAAACGTTCCACAAGGAAGAATAAGAGAGAGAGAGAGAGAGCACAATAGAGAATAATAAAAGAGAATGTAACATTTATTCATGACATAGACCATATGTTTATAGATTATGTCCTTGTTTTACAAAATTACATATCAGTCCCCTCTTTTTTGACTTTCTAGAGAAGTTTTTTTTTGATAATTACGGAGGTAATCACATACAATAAAACCAGATGACTGATTCGGCCGGTAGGAAGTTCGGCGGTTCTTTACTAAGCCTTGACTCAGTCGTTCTTTGATCTTCAATAGTACTTCTTGTCGATCGACTTGTGGGCCGATCATCCCCCTGTTAAAAATTTCTCTATCACGTTCTTTCGATCACTCGAACTAAACGCTTTCTTCGCCAATCTCTCTCCCAAACGGTCGTCAATTGCTAAGTTTGGTTGTCATATCTTCCTTCCAAGCCATTCATCTGCCTCAAGATTCGAATTGACATATATTTCTTATACATCATTATATATAATATCTTATTACAGTGTTGATAAGAGGAAGCCTATAGTGCAGGGACAAAAAGAATGAAAATTTTGTATTTCATCAATCTAGTATACGATTTAAAACATAAAATATTATGCCACTAAAATTTTGTTATGAGTAAATATTAATACTAAAAGAATTATTCCAGGGAAAATTTCTAATAAAAATACAAGTTGTTTATATATTTAGATATTTTGCACACATCACTTGATGAAACAAACATTTTTTCTTATTATCATAGCTAAAGATCATTAATTCTAACCATCTATATTGAACAATATAACTAAACCAACGAAAATTTGGATATTCATTCAAATATAATATAGATTTCTTTTTTAAGCATTGTCTACGATGGGATGAGAAATGCATAAGAAAAAAATGTACAGACAAATGAAGTATACAACACAATAAGCACATCATCAAATGATCATCATCATCAACAAAATTGATCGCCACACACCAATTATTTGTGATCGATTTTTTAATCATCTTCATTTGTTTTTGATATGTGCTACATATGGCCCTAACTCAATTTTAAACGAGTGTTTTTTCAGATAGTTATTAATTATAAGTAATATTTTTTTCTTAGATTCCATTCTAAAACAAAAAAAAAGATAATATTAAAAATGAAACTTAATTTAAATAAGCTATATTTTCTAAATCATATCATACATTGAAATCTTTTATATGCTTCGGCATCAAAATTAAATCATTAAAAGTTCTCATGAGAATATATTACAAAATTCATTTAGTAGGTATGGATTGAGGAGAAAGCGCCAATCCTTAGTGGGAATTAAAAATCAAGGCACATTTTGGAACAATCTAAACCAAATTGCAGCTACAAGTATTCCTATACTTTAAATGGTTGTAGCCATTGCAATAATATGAACTTAACTTGCAACAATCAAAACCAACGCCAAAGATGCTAAGAATAATAATAATTGTAGCCTTTTATTAAAACAACTAAAGGCAAATGGCTTCTAGGGTCAACCCTTTTAATCGTGTATGAATCTAAAATTGTACATTTATGGTTAATATAAGGACAAGAAATAAAGGTGTGAGATACCATGAGAATGTGAAAAAGACTATAAATTGATCAGAACCGCGATTGTTTCACTAAAATGTTTTGTTTTTTAGGCTATATGACTGCATCATGGCTTATATATTTCTTTTGTATAATTATTATACTCGATATAAATTCTATATCATTTAATGAATGTTGACATGTATAATCTATTTGATTTTACGTTACATTTTATGGAATCTAAGATGGGTGATTGCACCGTAATACTTGATGGACGTTGATACCATCATACCATCCACAATTGAATTAGCCATTTGATGCTTAAGAGAAGCCGAGCAAAACTTGATTAAATTCTTTTCAGGATTAGGGATATAATCAAGTTTGATAAAATGGTGTTTGATCAGCTTTGTCGCATACAAAGAAACATAGCCATTTTTGGTTTCTAAGACAAGTTATTTAAGACAGATGTGCTGACCAAGTCATGGCATGAGTTATCCAAGATATTGTTGATCATTAAAGGCATGGACTGAATCAAATGACATAGCTGGTATGTGTCAAAATCAATTTGTTAGGTGGCATAGATTTAATTCAAGACATAGATGTTGTCGTCTTGCCACCAATCCTTAATGAATGAATGATAAAATTTATATACAGAGGAGAGTAGCATGTAGCAACCTGAGCGCAAGTAGCAAAGACGATTGTAGGTCACGACTACAAGGCAGGCAACAATGATAGTGTTTAAAAGACACCTTTCTTAAAATATAGGATGCATTTTAAATTTCACCAAAATTTACCAATAGAACTTCCCACATAAACAACATCAATATTGATTTCATTACCTATTTTGGCTGTTAACATAACATATTACTATTCAACACACAATGCACACATTATACCCAACAAAAAAAGAAAAAAAAGAAAAAAAAAGTGATGAAAACCTTAGCTCAATTCTCCATTCTAATACCTGCCAGTAGTCAATTATGGCATAATCTCTCTTTTTTTTTCTAAATAAGCCAAAAAAATACTTTGTACTAGGGGTGAAAAGCACAAGTTACAAAAATGGAGATTGTTTCCCACAGCATAGAATGAAACGTTTCTCACAGTCCATCAGAATACATCAGGCTGATGAATCGCATCATCTTGCTGATCTTTGAAAATTGAAGTAGAAACAGCATTAAAAAAAAAAAAAACCAATCAACTATAATCAAACCTAAATACACAATCATAAGAAAATCTTCTAACTGCACACCATCTGAGATCCCAAATAATCATAAGAAAGCCTCACCCGCTAGATCTGTGCCACTCATTTCCTTCCATCTGGTGGTATTGGATCACGAGGGGAAATTAGCGGAAAAGGAAAGTTGTAGTGGCTTCTTCGAACTCATCTCTAGCGAAAACAAGGCAAAAGATGGTAATCAATAATGGCATTCCTGAGGCTACGAATCGACCATGTCATCCTGTAGCTCGCTGGGAGCAACCAGCCCTGGGATGGAAAGCATTCGTTGGCGTTCCCTTTCTCTCTGTGCAGCAGCCTCTTCAGCATATAGATCTTTGTTGTCCTGCAAGTCAATAGAAACCACTAAAAATATATATGGGCGGGAGGGAAATAATGTCACACATGCACCACATTCAGCCATAAATACAAATAAATTTGATTAATCAAATATAAAATTACTTTCTTTAGTTCAATAATGTAGCATTAATTAGTTTATACTAGGAATGATTTATTAAAATTTAATAATATAATGTATTAGAAAAAAATGTGTTAGTAATGTTACCTTCTTTTATGCACACAATATCAAAAATTTTAGTGAATATAAAAAAATGCTGTGTGCGATAAATATATATCAATTAATTGATTTTAATACTGTGCAAATTTTCTTCAATGCTCATCTATATTCCTTTCTAGAATAATATGCATGCACGTATGTGGGTTTCTTTAATAGCGCAAACATGAATATATGAAAAAAGAAATGTAACACATAAATGAGTGTGTGTATGATGTTAAATTCACTAAAATTATTATAAACTTCTTACTCCGCAACCAAATACTAAAAAGAGGAAGTGTGACTTATCCAGTGGATGATCAAGAAATGAGAACCATTTTTTTTTTAAATAAAGGCTACAAAGCAAACAGTGTAATAACAAGGCATCTTTGAACAAGTAATCCACTCATTCTTTTTCACATGTTGCATTGTAACAATAATATATGAGTGCAGGACGTAAGAACGAAGCAAAAATCATCATTAAACCCAATAAGGAGACATTAAGTAGGATGTGATATTGAAATCCAATAAGAAGCACGGAAGAGAGTACAACGGAGCACATATTATTAAAGAAATAAACTACCTGAGCAGAGAATTCTTTAGATTGAATTAGGAAATCTCGAATATGGTTCTTAAAAGCATGGATATCATGCTTTGATTCAAAAAGCCCATCGATAAACAGAGTCACCTGCAAAAGACCCAAATCTAAGACCTTTTTTACTCGATAACTGTAAGACTAAAAAGATAAGGTGAATCACCTCTGCAGGAGTCATATTTGGAAACGAGCTTCCTAGCAATTTGATGGTGTAATCCCGGACAAATGCTGTGTTATTGGGGAATGGATAAGGAACTGATGAGGCATCCCACAGAGGCTCAGTCAGTGAGCCAGAGTCAACCTGTAAAGGAAACAAAATAAAAATGAGGTAAAGGAGTACGGAGTTCAATAGAAATAGTAAAATAACTACTATACTTCTTACCAGGCCGAACAAAAGCTGAAGCACCGATACATGTAGCTTGAATCCTGGCTTATGGAATGTGTCCGTTAAGACGGCAAATATTTCTTGCTCAATTATTAAGAAGTAAGTTCTGTAAAATTGATTACGGAACTCTGAAACCTGTTAAAAACACAAATCAGTGAACTAACTGAAGTTAGGTGATGAAGGGAAGGAAATGGGAAGGGAGTTATGACAAACTTGGTAGTTCTTCAATAACTCAATCAGAAGGTTGAGGCCAGTTTCAGCAATATTCCTTTCGGTGTGCCGAAAAGCCCAGATTATTGAATCCATAACTACCTTTACTTGCTGCATGGAGCGGAGAAGGATTTAAATAAAAATGTGAATATAAAATGAATTGTGATAAATAACAAAAAACTGAGAAGGTTTCTATAAAGAAGCCAAGGGATGGAGGAATATCTTAACCTGAGATGATAACTGAATTAAAGCTTGAAAACAGTGTGTGGCAATGGCACGTAGTAAAGAAAAGAACTTCAATCGATGCTCTGGGTAATCTTCAAAATTCCTCGTGATCATCTGTATTTGGATAAATATAAATATAAATATAAATATATATGTATTTATATATGATAAAGTGTTTGAAACCTTCAAAATTAGTGTGAATATGAAGCTCACCTCTAAAGTGCACTGGAACACTGCTTCAAATATGCGAGGTACATCTTCTATCATTAAGCTTTTATACCTGCATCAAGAGGGGTGAGGTTGGAAGCTAAGAAACCTTGACGTTATATATGTATATATGAAGAACCGTGACAATTACCACCTTAGGAAGGAACCGATGTAATACAAAAAAATGTAAAAAGGTACAATTAAGCTTTCCCTGAGATTTATACCCAATTATCGCACATCCAGGAAACAACCCCTGAGATTTATACCCAATTTTTGCCGTACCCAAAACAATCAGAAATAATTTTATAAAATTATCTATTTTGGAATGAACAATTTGATAACTATGTGTGTGTTTGTGTGTATATATCATTATAAAATTAATTCCTCAATTTGATCAATCAATTTACCCTCTGTTAATATTCATATATTACCATTCATTTATTGAATTTACAGTAACTGAGATTGCTGAACGGTGACAATCTGGAAAATCCATTAGCGCATGCATGCATTGGTGCATGGCTACAACAATTGGTTGTGATGGCCTTAACCTGAAGGAAATATAATTTATACAATATAAAAACTTGTACATATTAACGTAAGCACCAAATCTAGCCACTACCCATGCATTCCCATCACGTAACTTTTCAGTAATTACCGATATAGAATTTATTGTGAATGAGCCGTAGGAAAGAATAGAAGGAGAGGAGGAAAAAAAAGAAAGTAGGAGGAAATAAGCACAGAAAGCTTGGGTATTTATGTAAACATCAAGTTTTCAGATTTTCTTCCACAAATCAACGTTGTATTCATCTTGGTAGGCTTGAAAGCCTGAATAAAGAGAAATTCTTTAAAAAATAATGATGATAATTTGAGGTTGAGATATATAGATTTGTGTTGATAAGTCGGGAATTGCTTTAAATTAAGGAAATTGATGTTTCCATTAAATTGAATACTAAAGAACAAAACTTTTGAAAAATAAAAATAAGGAATTCCACTCCAAAAAGAATCTCATAATTGTGGTGAGATAGTTAGTCTTTAATGTAAGAATCAAATAATTCATAGGCATAATGATTGCATTTTCTAATATTGCATTAGACATTTATGCACATATGAATAAAAAATTCTTCATATAGAGAATTTTGAAATTATTTGATGTTATAAAAAATTTAATGCATTGAACTCATTCACATATTAAATATGATCCTATGTTTATTCTATTTTTTAAATTCTTATATATACCAAACACAATCAAATACTCATTTGTTATTTCAATTTTTGCATGTTAATGCCTCAGTTACAGTTTCATGCAAATTGACAATAGCATGTGTATAAAAATGCTAAAAAAGTTTAAATCTCTACGGCAATGATGCCAAAAATTTAAATGGAAAAAACCGGTAAATGATGATAATTTGCGTAGGGAGAGAAGTATTATGACAAGATGAACCTTGATAGAGAGGCTAAAAGTGATTTCCCACCCTTAAATCTGAAAAATTGGCATGATACCGTCCAATCCTCAATCAAATGGTTATTTTCCATTTTATATTAAATCTGAACCTTATCAATCATGATTATTGGTTGGCAGGCAATATGACAACCAGATGATATAAATATGCTAAGTGTGTAATAGCATTAAGTGACAACTTTTGAGACTGAAAAATATGAATTTGAGAGAAAATAAACATAAATAAATTTCATACAAACATCAATTAAATTAGCATAATGCATTAATGATTTGAAATTTAAAAAATGATTTATTTTCTTCTAGACATGTTCAATGCGTATTATTATATTTCTTTATGTAACTAGCAAAATAAATTTTAGTTTAGCTTCTACACTAAGCTAGTCAAGCAGAGGCCTAGTACTGCACATGTTAGTAATAAAAGGTCAACATGTAGACTAATATTATTATTATTATTTGCATTTTAAATTATATATTAGAACTATTTATTCAACCAAACCTTTAACTTATTGAGTATTATGCTTACTATTATTCAGGGAAGGAAAAAAAGCATGTGGAACCACCATCAGGTCACACAAATATCCTGTATCCTAAAATTCTAATGTAACATTTTGAATGTAAAATAAAAATATATGTGTGAAAGAAATTCTGCTATATAAAATTTATATGATACCCATAAAATTGTAATGAAATTTAATTCGAAACACTGTAGCCAATTTTGATTATTTAAATAATGCATACTTCATATTAAGATGCATATCATGGATTTATTTAAAAATTTTGATGATATATTTCATGGTGATCTAGGTAGAATATTTTCTAGTCACTCAACCCTAATTAATGAAATCAAAATGGGTGTTGGTGACAGGATTGTCTGCCCCTATTACATTTTAAACTTGATTGAATGATACATGACAATTAAAACTAATAAATAAAAATAAAAAAAATAAAAAAGGCTTCCACATATAAATGGATAATTATTCTCTAATGAATTGTAAGTGGCAAATATAAAAAAATCGACAAACATATAAAATTGTAAAAATTTCAGAATATTTAATGCAAAATTAAACTATAGCCCATAAGCATGCAAGAACACGTAGTTTGTGTTCAAGTTTTGACGCAAATGTGCACGTGCCAATTGCATATTTTATCTATTGTTGATTTCCCTTCAAACGAGAATTATACTGCCCAATGGACTGTTGTGTTTGTTTTTTGCAGGTTTTATTAGTGTTGTGGGTTTCTTTTTTTCAATCCTGATGTGTTTGGCTTTGCTGCTTGCAGTTTCTGGGAGCCTTAAGAGTAGAAATAGTCATTGTTTGTGCAAACTTCGAACTCAACACCATGCAGCCTTGACGTGTTTTGGTTTTGCTGGAAAGTGTAAGTTGGCTTTGGTCTGCTGAAGAGTGAAGTTCAGGCTTGCCTTGCTTTCTAAATTTCTTGTGGATCTGATTTTTTATGCCATCCTACAATTACATGTATGATCTCAATTTTCAAAGTGTTATAATTTTAAAATTAACATCTAAACATTTTTCTTATAAAATTTATTCAGATTGATGTTAAATGTGCTTGGAGATTTGAAGCAGGAAGAGTAACTTCAAAAATGATACGATAATTTGGGGGAAAAAAAAAGAGAAATTTAATGTAAAAGGAAGTGGTTTGTGTTCTTGTGTTGATTAATTTAATAATAATTACAATATATTGTAGATTGAAGAGGTCATAATTTATTTCAAATCAATTTTATTCTTTTAATCGTCACAATTAAAGTTTTCTAAAACAAACTTGTTGATTAATTCAAGTTATAAATTATATTTTTTATGTTTAACAATGTTTCAATAGTATAATGAGTTTCAAGCCAATTCAAAATCGAAATAAGCCTGCCCAAATTGGAGATAGCTCAAAATCAAGAATGCGCAAACAATAATTAAATTTTGATCCACCTTAATTTAATTTGATTAGATTTCAAGCGACACTTGGCTCTGCTCAAAATAGGATGGTTCTCAATCCTACTCCCAAATTGTGCATTCATTTATCTTATCATTCTCATTTCTATCACGCTCAACTTATAAAAGAATGTTTTTTTATTACTAAAAACACAAATATGTTCCACATGACCAACTTAATTGCACTTTTAAGTTATAGGGTAAAACTAAATTATATCAACTCATCACAAAAAATACTCTTATGACACTTTTCCATTTAATTTAGCATTAACTTTAGAAATAATATCCCTATTTATATCTTCAATATTTTGGATAATATATCAAATATATTCAAAACATATCAAATCTAATTACCATTTATTTGCTAAAAAATATTGACTACTAATTACTATATCAAATCCACTAAAAATGCAAATCAAATGCTAAATCCATCATTTAAAGCATGTTTGTTTCATCAGTAATATTTTGCAAACATACAATCAAATTCTAAAATATATTAAAACTTCCACAACAATCCTCTTATAGAACTAATATTTTATCTCACATCAATTTTGGTCCAACTAAAGAATTTAAATTTTCTCAATTCTAAAGTCTTTCTCAAAACTTCAATAATTTATCACAATTGAAAAACCACCAAAAATACCATAGGGAAATTATTTATTTTCAATTTTTATTTGTAGCCATTAAACGTGGGCATGGTGTATTAAAAATGATCCTACCTTATTAGAAATAAATAAAAATATGATACTCAATAGGACACAATGGAGGAAAGGATTCATTTAACAGACCCAACTTAGTGGGATAAAGGCCTTTTGCTGTTGTTGTTGTTTACTTGCAGCCTTTTGGTATATATTCATAACCACTATTCTACATTGTATGACCAAATTGTCTCATAAAATTACCTTATAATTTTTGCAAGCACTTAAAATGTTTATTATGAATATTGCAATTTCTTTTGTGACGCAATTCGCCGTAAGATCCTAGGATCAAATTTCAGGCAACTACAATGTCTTGGTAGCCTAGTGATTTTGACAGCTCTCGCATACACCTACATCTAAAATTAGATACGATATTATGAAAAAGGTTTACAATCGCTTATGTAGATATACAAAACAGAAAGTTTGTAGACAAGGAACTTAGACAAAATCAGGGGTGTAAAAGAGCCGTGCTTGAGAGATCCTAGCGTTTGTTAGTGTTCAACTCGTTCGAAATATTTTTGGCTCAAAATAGACTCATGTTCAATATAACTCATGAATAGTATATTCATGCTATACTCGATATGAATTCGTTAGTTCATTTCAACTCATGTTCGGCTTGAATTTAGCTCAAAAAAATATGAAAATTAATAATATCTAACATTTTTAAAATACAACGTAAAATCTAAAATAACACTATCATTGACGGGTCCCAAGCCTCAAATGCAAAAAGTTAAATGTTGTACTAGGTAGTCGACAACCAGCATAAAATTTGTCAAAAAATCATGACATAAATCTCTTAAATTCTTGTGTAAATGTCAGGGAGTCCCTTAAAAACAATGTTTTGTATGACCTGAATAAAGTGAAAAGTGTGTAATGGTCGCTACACGGTGCCCGAGTGAAATATAAAATAAGCAAGAATTCTCACATTACAAATGAATGTGGATAAAGAAATTAGTCCATAAAATTAATATTAGGATAAAATCTTGGAATATAGGAACTCTCACTGTTAAATAAATGAAATTAATTAATATTATGATTCATAGGAAGATAAATGGGTTCTAGAAAAGGCGAATGAGATTGATAACTTAAGTTTTAAACATTAATATTCAAGTAGGAGTCGCACTAGAAAAGTGTTATAGAAAAGAGTTTGAAAAATAGTATTGTAAAAATTAATCGAATTTGAGATTAAACTATAGCCCTAAAGAATGTTATTGAAATTAAGAATTTTAATATTATAAGTGTGTATGCTCCTCAAGAAAGTTTAGATAGGGATTCAAACGAATAAAAATATCGGAACTCCTAGAAGAATTAATACAAAAGATGTCTTTTGAAAAAAAAAATTCTTATTGGATGAGATTTAAATAGTCATGTTGGTAGAGCGGCGAAGGATTTTAAAAATATTCATGGTGGCCACAGTTTTGAAGTGATTGATGAAGAAGTTAAAACTATATTAGATTTTGCTCCAGTAGTGGAAAAAATTAGAGAGAGTGGTCTATAAATGGTTTGGTCACATTAAACGCCCACCATCTGATGATCTGATTTGGAGAGTAGATGTTTTAGATTCGAGTTATGTTAAGAAAGGCAAAGGTAGACCTAGAAAGACTTGGGCATATTGTATATAAAAATGATCTTAATTTATTAGAATTCAATGAAAATATGACACTCAATAGAGTGCAATGGAAAAAAAGGATTCATGTAGCCAACCCCACATAGTAGGATAAAGATTTGTTGTTATTGTTGTTGTTGTTGCTGCTAATACTTTATTTAACAAAAGAGATGAGCATATTATTACTTATAAGAATGGATTTAATAAAATAGAAATTGATTATTTTTCTAAGAGAAAAGGTGATCGTTGTGATTGTAAAGATTGTAAAGTCATTCTCAGTGAAAATTTAAGTACTCAATATTGATTATTAATTCGAGATTTTAAAATTAAGAGTTGTAAGATAATGAATATAATAAAACATTATCATAAAATTAGACGGGGCGCCTAAAATAACAATAAAATTAATTTTATGAAAAAACTTCAAGATTTAAAGATTTGTAATGTTCATGAACATGCAAACTCTATGTGAGATAAAGTAACGAGCATTATTTAAACAAGTGACAAAATATATACTTGGAGAATCAAAATGAAAGGTTTTATAAATAAAAATAGTTGGTAGAGGAAAAATAAAGAGCAAAAAAAGATAAAATATAAGTTGTATTATAAAAATTTGTTTAAATGTAAAAGCTTAGAGAACTGAGAAAAATATAAGATAACCCGTAGGGAGTCTAAGAAAAAAAATTGTGATGCTAAAAATTTAGGTTTTAGTGATCTTTATTAGAGATTAGATATAAAAGAGGGTGAAAAATGTATGTATAGTTTAGCCAAACAAAGAGAAAAGAGAAGTGCAACTTTAATTCTAAGAAAAATATATTAAAGATGAAAATTAAAAAGTGTTTCTCTTAGATGAAAATATTCAAAATATGTGGGTTAGTAATTTTGATAAACCTTTCAATGAGGTTTCAAAAAATATAATTAATATTAGTGATCTTAATATCTTTAATAACAATAAAATGTTTTATTTTTATCATCGTATTAGTAGAAAGGAAGTTTGAGGCTTAAAAAAAAAGTGAAAAATCAATATGACCTGAAAATATCTCAATTGAAGTGTGGATAGGGGTGTAAACAAGCCGAACACGAGCGAGCCAAAGCTCAGCTCGTGTTCGGCTCGTTTATATTTCGAGCTCAAAAAGTGTGTTTGTGTTTGACTTATTTGCTTAGCAAGTCGAACACGAGCCGTTCACGAACAAAGAGTCGTTTTGACAACACTAATCATGTAGTCATAAGATGTTAAGAATTGGGGCAATATTTAAAGCATCATTCGAATCTAATTTAATAATTTTTATTTTATTTTCTTAATTAAAAATTTTTAATAAATTATAAATCTTTGTAGTCTTGCAGTCAATTATTATTTTTTTAAATACAACTCATCAATTCGAGTCAAAACGAGCCGAACATGAACGAACAAATATTGGTTCGTGTTGTTTGTGTTCAGATTGTTAACTTAGCGAACGAGCCAAACACAAACTTCTTAACGAGTCAAACAAGTGTTGTTCGCGAACAACGAGCCATTTTGACAACCCTAGGTGTGGAAATATTTATAAGAGATTTGGGTGTTTCTTGGTTTACTAAAATCATGCCTGAGGAGTGGAGGAAGAGTATTTTGATCCCTATTTTTATGAATAAAGAGAATGCACAAAAGTGTGCAAATTATAGATGAATTAAGTTGATCTGTCATTCTTTAAAATTATCAAAGATATAATTGAACATAGGTTAAGACATGACAAAGATTTCTCATAATCAATTTGGATTTATGTCAGGGAGGGTTTACTATGGAACCCATACATTTAATATGAGGTTTTGATGGAGAAATACAAAGAGAATAAGAAGGATCTCCATATGATTTTTATTGATTTAGAAAAAGTTTACGATAAGGTTCCAAAAGAAGTCCTTTGGAGAGTTCAGGTCTGTTTAGGGCAGCTTATAAGTGCGGGCGGCGTTTTCAAACGCCGCCTCACCGTTTGTTTCGCACGTTTCCGGTGATTATCCCAAAACCACGTTTCTTATTTTCGTTACAAGCTGGACGCGAGGTTATACCTGTCATTAAAAAAATGTATCCTAAAGTTGTTACATGTGTTCAAACAAAAGGAAGATTGACCAAGTATTTTCCTATTTCAGTTGGATCACATCACAGATCGACTTTAAGCCAATATCTTTTTGCTTTAGTTATGGATGCTCTTACAGGACATTTACATGAAGATGTACCTTGGTGTATGTTTTTCCCTGATGAATATCTTACTTACGGATCAAACTTGGAAAAGAGTTCAGGAAAAACTTGAATTAAGGAGACCTACATTAGAGTCTAATAGTCTTCTTTTGAGTAGATCTAAAACTGAATACATGAAATGTAATCTTAGTAGAAGTAGTTCTAGTTGCAATTGTAATTATGTGTGATCAAATCATTAAAATGTGTGAACGTTTTAGAAATCTCTAGTTTATTGTTCAAAGTGATGGTGATATAGATGGGGACGTTATCAGCAGAACTGAAGCTCGTTGGTTGAAGTGGAGGAATGCATCAGGCATATTGTGTGATAGAAAAGTACTGCTTATACTGAGAGGAAAATTTTATAAGATTGTGGTGAGACCTGCAATGCTCTATGGCGCAGAATGTTAGCCTTCAAAATTGAATAAAAAAACAAAGTTGAGTGTTGTTGAGATGAGAATGCTTAGGTGAATGAGTGGTTAGACACTAAAGAGACAAAATGAGAAATGAATATATCTATACTAAAGTTGGTGTAGCACCAGAGGCAAACAAGATTACAGAGAGAGTCATCTTAGCTGGTTTGGTCACCTTAAACATCGACCATCTGATGATCCTATTAGGCGAGTGGATGTTTTAGAATCAACTTACGTTAAGAAGGCAGAGGTAGGCCTACAAAAGACTTAGGCATATTGTCTTAAAAATGATCATAATTTATTAAAATTAAATGAAAATATGACATTCAAAAGGACGCAAAGAATAAAAAAGATTCATTTAGCCGACCCCACTTAATGGGATAAAGGCTTATTGTTGTTGATGTTGTAATATAAAATTTAATATAAAATATTATGATAATGTTTTTTATTTATTATTTAATTAATTCGAGCAAAAATCAGTTAAATACGATCAAACTAAAGTTTATTCGTGTTTGGCTCGCTTATAAATCTAGCTAAAAAAATTGTTCGTGTTTGGCTCATTTGTTTAATGAATGAATCAAACATGATTTACTTAGTGAGGTAAACAAGCTATTTGCGAATGAAGAGCATTTTTTACAACCCTACATGTAACTGCAAGTTCCTTTTTTCTTCTTTTTTAATTGATGCAAAGTGGTTTCTATAATCTTGCTTTGGGTCCAAAAAATAAATGAGAAGGCATGTGGCATGGATGCAAAGACATGAGAAACAAATCAACTTTTTGAGGCCCGGTAACTCTCAAGCGTAAATAAACATGAAAAAAAAATTAGTGATTGGCAGGATGTGGCAAAGTAAAGTCTAAGGTTAGGAGCACAAGCATACTTGTTTATAATTGTAGCAAATAATGACAAGACTTCAGATTCCCTAGCATCAGGTACATTTCTGGCGTAATCACCAAGAACAGGATCCATCATTGGAGGTACAAACTGCTTTCCAATTTGAGGAAGATCTTCAGCTTTGTCAACAAATGTTTCAATCAACTTCAGTGTTTCCCGCTTAACTGATCTGTTCAAAATAAAAGGTAAAAATCAATCAATTAATAAGGGAAAAAATGAGAAATATATACATGAATGACAAAAGAGAACCAATGGCTCAGTGTTTTGCAAAACTCACCGAAGAAGTTTCACAAAAGATGTTCTCGAAGCAAAGGGCCCCCCTTCTGCTATAGAGTTAGATATTAGCTCACTGTACATTCTGTCGAGAGAAAATGAATGGTTCAAAACATATTAACTAGGTAAACGATTAAAGTGACTTCATTTCTCTTCCTCAAGTAACCCACTCAAAAGAACCCCTAACAGAAAATCAATGTTATACCTATAAACTGTTAGCATGTCCAAGAATATCAATGTTATCTGTGGCAAGAAAAATGGCCCCAGAGAAGTAGAAACACTTGTGTTTGTCTGCCAGACAAAGTAAATTAAGTTAATCGCAGAGGACACAATGCCAATAAGTACTATAAAGCAAAAGATGACATAAATGTTATGCCACGTACATCCAAGACAACAGTAACCAAGACATTTTAGATAGCACAATATTCTCAACCAAAAAATAAGAATTAACCATTCTTATGCCTGAACAAGCAAATCAAATAGAAGCTAATCTACATGAAAGTAATGCAAGCTCTTACATGAAAGTAATGCAATCTTCAATAATTTAAAAGTGTGAACTTATGATTATCCAGAATCAAAATGGGTTGATGTTATGCCAGCCATATCTACTAAAGTAAATAAACAATAAATAAGGAGTCTATAAATACATATTTTAAGGCATGTAATTAGGTAGCTTTAATTATATAAAAATTTTCCACTCAATTTTTTTTATTATTTTGTGATTACAAGTTGGAAATGAAATTCCTTCAAGTACAATGCAAACATAAGTGTAGCTGATTTGAAAGAAAGTAATCACTTTATATTAACAGGAAGCCTAAATTTCTTAATTTGATAATTTCTCAATTTGAACTAATTTCTTTTAGAGATTGTTATTGTTTGCTATTAAACTAAATTTCCTACAAATTTGACGCAATTTTGAATCAATATGTTGATGAAATTACAATCAATCATTGATTTTATAGAGTTCAAATTTCGCATTGATATGTTCTAATTATTCAATAATTAGATTACCAACTGGGTTCTAATTCAGAAACTTACCAGCAATATTTACAGAAAGCAAGTTGTTAGCATATTTAGTGAATTGTAACAGGCAAATGCTTTAGTTCCTTTAAATGATTTACAAATATTACATCATACCAGTTACATACGAAATAAATCATAACACTAAATTTTCATGTATTATATCATTATTAGAGCAATAAATTTTCATAGTCACTTAAAAGTGAAGCTACTAATCAACTTAACCTAATAAACCATGAACTAAATGAGATTTTGAACAAAATGCTAATTGAATGAGTAGCTAAATAAGCAAAAAAATCAAATGAACAAGATACTAAGGGCCCGTTTGGGGCAGCTTAAAAGTGCAGCGGCGTTTTCAAAAACGCCGCCTGTGTTTGGTTTGTGCTTCTCTCATGCGTTTTTGAAACCCGCGTTTCACTGTTTAGGCTAAACAATGAACGCGGGGCTATAGGTGTGTATCGTGTTTGAGGCATACTATTTTCCTTCGCTGCCCTCGCTACTCTCGCTTGCCCTAATTCTTCGTTCGATCGATCGTGCCCTAGGTACTGAGGTGTATTCTGGTAAAAAAATTTGTGCTCCCTCCTCTCTTTCCTCTTCTTCTTCTTCTTTCCTCGTCTTCTTTTCTCCTGCGAGAATAATTTTTATCGTTCATGGCTTTCTGGTGCGATACATGTCTGCGTTTCATGGTTTAGTGTTAGATCCATAAACCTCAACATCGTTTACGTATTTGTAAGCGAGAAGCAGTCGGTTTAGGGTTTTGTGGCTTGAGATCTTTGAGGTTTTTTAGAAACCTTATTTTTGCATATGCTCCTACATTTGATTTGATTTAATGCCATAAATACTTGGACGTTTACATACTGCTGGAAAGATGTACTGGAAAGATGTGCCCTAGCTACCGAGAAAAATGTATTTTAACATCAGTTAGTTGTTGTATGTTGTTATTGATGCATTGGAGAAGTGGAAAGATTTGATACTTACTTGTTTTTGATATTGTAGGCACTCCATATGTTTGGTTAGTTCAGATCTAATACTTCTCGAATTCTGATGTACTTCGTATGTTTGGTGAGTCCAGAAGGTACTCCATATGTTTGAGCATCATGCAATCGACAATGGGATATGTCATTGTCGCTTACAGAAAATTCTCAAATGATTTTGTTATAAACAAATTTCCCTGTAATGCTTTGATTTTAAATGAGACGGGAAATTGGTTTTTGTGGCTGTCTGTCTGTTGGTTACTATGGTTGCAGTATATTTCAGTAGAGATAGCTGTCTGTTGGCTGTACGTTATGTGCTATATGCTCATATGGGCAGTGTATTTGAGCATGCAGTGAACAATTATGAGCTCATGAAACTCAGCACAGATATGTATTCATGTTGTTCAGCTGGGCAAGCATTATAATTGAGTAGGTTATATGTCAAGTACTCCTTGCTGGGTTGCTATATATGGGTGCTTTTATTAGCAGCATTGCTAGCAGCTCATTTTATATTCACATGCAGTTTTTGTATTTTTAGATCATTTTAATTATCATTGTAGCTTCGCGGGTCAGGTGCAGTATCTATATATGGCTGCTTTTATTAGCAGCAACAGGCTCGGAATTGCCAATGTTTGCAACGATGCTTTATTATTCTTCTTACACAATACATGTGATAGTTGGTTCTTTTCTGAGAATCTCTTCAGTAACACTGATAGTTGGCTATTTTCTAGTAACAGAGAATGTCATCTTCTTCAGTGAATTTGTGATGTAAAAGTGAAAGGGGCTACGTTAGTGTTTGTTTGCAGAGCTGAATGACTTTAGTGGTTAGAATGAGACTAATGATATGGGGTACTCTCTATTTACCTACAGTTTTGCTCTTTTGCATTTCGTAGATAATATTGGTAGGGTGGTCTATATTCTTTGAATATGGATGGCTTGTTTCCCACATGGTTATGGGTGGATTCTTACCCATCTACAATGAGCAGCAGCTTTTTTTTCTTGCCGTAATAGCAATCTGCTGCATTATTGAAGAGATCATGAATGGTACCTGTCTTCTGAATAAGGGGAATACTGCATGTGAATAGAAAGATATGTAAGGGAGAAATATAGACTGAGGTATGAATTTAGAAAGAGATTTGTTGCAGGGCAACTATGTGGTCCATATATTTTCCTATGGTTTCCACTGCTCAAACATAGAGAACAGTGTAGATAAAAATTAATATTAGATATACATTTATTTTTAGCCAATACTTGTTGGTGAGGGATGTGGCCAGTTCTGGAATGATATAAACATATGAGATCTTTTACTTCTTGGCCGATCCGAATTCAGGAGATGGCTGTCCCCTTCCCACAATGGTTCTCCTTAGGCTGTGGTACTTCAACAATTTGTTGTTTGCATGTTCTCCTTGCTATGATGAAAGCAGTAGTTCATTTTTCATATTTCCATAAGCTGGTATGGTCTCCTTGCTTTGCTGAAAACATGGGAAAGCTTTTAAAAATCTCAAAAATTGTTGAATGCAATCATTTAAGGTGTATAGATTTTGAAAACTGACGTCCAAGCTTGTATCTATGGACTAATGGTTTAAGTTTTTGGTTATATGATTGGATGTCTTGGTTGGTCACCGAACTCATTTTAATTGTCGCACTACTTTCTGCACTACTTTTATACACCTCTCAGCTGCTGTTAAATCTGAACTCATTTTATTGAGATAGATGTGGAGCAGCTTGGATGACCACAAATTTTTTTTTTTTTGGTCGGCAACCGTTGCCTCCAAACTTAGGTAAGTAGGTAAGTACATTTTCTTTATTTCCTAATTTTTTTTTATTGATCTATTCTCTATTTAATAACTGCAGGATGATAAGTTCCAGTTATTCAGGGAAGTCCGAGCAACTGATGTGTCAGTGCGGGCTACCGTCTTTGCTACTCATGTCACGCCAGCCACATAGCTACTGGCGGCAATTCTACAGGTGCCTGCAGTGGGCACAAGGACAGGAGGACTGATATTTCTTCATGTGGGCCGACAGTACCTATGTTTCTATGACATCCCAACTGGACACCGCTACTCAGAGTTCGACGGTATCACAATTTGGGAACACCGCTTGTGGTTCGAGTGCTTTCGTTTCTACGATATCTCAGTCAGACGGGTTTGCTCAATGTTCTATTGTGTCAGAACCAGACAACAGTCGTCGTGATATGCTTCTACATTTCAAAGTCAATATTGTAATTTTTTCCTTGTAATTTTAACATGTTATTTTTTCTCTTTTTTTTGGGTCATATGATAGTACATATTAGTGTGTGAAGGTGTGTTTCACTTTGGTCTATGTAACTGTGTTTCTATAATGTGATTCGAAAATATTTAATATTTTCATGTCTTAATAATAGAGCTTTAATTTTAAAAACTTGCTTAGAATTTTTTCTTTGGTGTCATGAATTTTTTAGTTTTTCTCCACTACCTGGCTGCAGTAAGAAAGATGTTAAATTTGTAAATATCAAATTTTCAATGGGTTGTATGTGTCAAATGAGAATGAAGTGGGTTAATTGCTTCTAAAATAGCACAGCGGTAGATAATGCAGTTTTGTTGCGAGCAATACCAATTCTGTGTGTCAGAATGGTCATTTAACTAAAAAATCTGCAAATCAGCTGTTTATAAAATACACGAACTAAACAGCTTATCCAGAACAGAGGCAGATTGATCATTTATCCAGAATCAGTTGTTATGAAAATATACTAATTAAACAGTCAGTCAGCTTATCCGAATTAGCTGGTCATCAGCAGATTATCAGAATAAGTTGTTTATAAGCATAAGCGGGATAAGCTGCAGTTGTCCCAAACAGACTTTACCTTAAAACAATAATTGATAATTTTAAAGACAACCAAATCCATGTACGTAAACTTGGAAGTGAATTCCACTCATCATGATTAACCAATTCAATTGAATGTTTATAATTATCTATGATGGTAAAATTGATACAGAAGTTTTTAAGGACTATGCATCAGATTGAGATAAACAATTAAAATGGCAAACCATATTTGAAGAGGAAAAAGTGATATTTACACAAAAAAAAAAGAATTTACCGAGTCAAGATAAAATCTATTAGATAAGCATGTTGAGGACGATTGAAAAGTTTGAGAATGAAACCTACCATCAATTGGGTCGAATTAAAAGAACTTCTAAAAGAAAAACACTTGCATTTGTCATATTATAATCATTTGCTTGATAAATTTAATTCTTTATAGCAATCGACACAATTGACACTAAATACAATAACTAATTTAAAAGAATTTGAATTTTGTTTTGACATTATTGAATATCCCAAAATCACTCTCCATATTTATGAGTAATTTGTAACCTAATATTAAGAAAAAGATGGCATACATTCCAATGCAAAAAAAAATACACACTTTGCATTAGATTTTGAGAAAATTATGCAAATTTAATGTGTCAAAACAGGTTACTAAATATTGACAAAAAAAAACTCACAACTTCATCAAAGCAATCAAGTTCAATATATTATATCTACTACATCTAAGGATAGTAACAATATGGTCAATAAAGACAGCAAAGGAAAATCATATGCATCATATAGGCCTAAGTTTTTTACCTAGCCATGTTTTAAGCGTAAGAAAATGTAATCATTATGCTAGTAAATGTCCCCATATAAACTTCCATATAAAGGTGGAAGACAGAGATAATGAAAAAAATTGCTCAGATAACGTCCATGAGTTTGATGAGAAAATAGTAATCATGTGAAAGGTTTTAGTTATATTTCTTTGAATCTCGATGGAAGGGTACTGCAATTCAAGAAAAAAGTTTACAAGCTTATATTGATTGTAAAAATGCCATGTCTAAATTTAAAACAAAAATCACAACCATAAAGTACATAAATCCTCCCTTTACCTCTAGCAGATATTTAGCTCTAATTCAGTTAGCTACCTACATTGATGGAATATGTGGAGATAGGCGTTCACGGACATTAAAAAGGAAATTCAGGGTAGACAATAACATTCTTATTTAAATGTTATCTTTTTTTTTTTTTTGGTGAGATCTAATACATAAGATTTTCTTACTAATGAGAGAGAGTTTAGAAACTTTAAAAAAAAAACCTAAGAATAAGCATGATATTTCAAAAGATTAAAGGGTTGTTTGGAATCAATTTTAAGTGATGTGTTTTTGTTTTCCAAAAAACAAAAAATAAAACATATTTTTTTCACCTTAATTTTGTCGTCTTTTAAAAAAATTGATTTCATTATTCAAAACACAACAAATTTTAATCAAAAACACTAAAGACATAAAATTTATTGTGTTTTAGAACAAAAATGTTTTCTATGACTCCACGTCCTGACCCATCACTGAAATAGACACATTAGGTTTCCTTCGACCCCATGATTGCTACCCCACTTTTGCTCTCTAGATGTTGCTGATGTTGGATGTCAAAAACGATGCTACAGACTGGCACCAACACTTACATTGAAAGGATTCAACGCCACTTCATTTCTATGGTTAATGATGTAGAATATCGTTTAGAAGTAGAGTTTTACTTTGTTGAATCTGAGTGCTTGAGTTGCAGAAGTGGTAGGCGTATTGTCAATGGATTTCACCAATTACTACAAGCAGATAGGCCATTTTGTTTATTCCCCAAACTCACTGCATCGTTGTCATTATCGATTTACTACCTCAAGATATGTGGCCTTATTTTTGCCATAATCATGAAAATCTCATTGGCTCGTAATATATGATATCAAAATGCATATCTTCAAATCATTTTACCTTACATTTGGGAATTATAATACTAGAATACTTCTTCTGTACAATACTCTTTCTATTGTTATTTGTATGCATTTTTACGGTGCATGTTAACAATCTGTATCCATATGAAAATTAGAGGCATATAATATAGCATAAGAATCAATGAAGATAATGCACAACTAGCGTGTTTTCTTGGATGTCAATACACAACTATGGGATCATAATTTGGCACTTGACTAAGAATTCAAATGTTATGAATGAGCTTAAGTATCTTTTTTCTTTGGGACTCGTCATTTATTATTGCTTATATTGCCTTTTCTTGGCAATTAAATTTCTAGCTCGAATCATCTCTTTCATACCATTAGAAGCAAGGGATTTTTTTTTTTTTTTGGCAAAATTTAAATGATTCAATCTTACAATATGTAAAGCATAAATAATATACCATAATAGCTACTGAGCTGAAATAATTAACAAAAAGAAATTAAAAAATATTACAAGTATATAAAAGGTTTTTGAAAAATTACAAAACCAAGCACGTTTTTCTTGTTTTTCTTTTTTTGAAAAAATTAAATCCATAACACTACCAAATATAATTTGCTTCAAGTTAAAATAAGAACAAAACAAACAAAAAATTAAAAACAGAAAGTGAACCCAAACAACCCTAAGTTTCTCAATGAATTTAAAAAATATTTATATATTTTGACTAAGCATGCATTTGCGAAAGCAAGGAAGCAATGCGATTTGATCATTAGACTAAATAGTTCTATAATTGAACCATACAGTGACTGAAATTATGGTTTTATTTAATTATGTTAATCAAGTGTTAGATGATTTTAAGGATATTTATCCAAATGGACTTCAGAATAAACTAGCACTACTGATAAACAACAAGACATTGATTTACTTCATGGACCATCATTGCACAATTTGACTTAATATGTGATCATTCCAGTAGAATAAGTCAAATTAAACAGAGTTTAATAAGTTACTTGAATGATTTATTAAGAAAAGCATGAATCCTTATTTTATTACTACTTTCCTGAAATCTAAGAAAGATAGAAGTTTTCATTTGTGTGTCGAGAGTAAAGCAACTAACAAAACCACCATTAACTATTGCTTCGATGTTTGGATAATGTATTGGATAGAATGAAAGGTGTATTTCCTTTGGGTTTTAACAAAAGCACCTGATATTTAAATGAGAATAATTAACCATGTATTGCCACCTTTAATTAAATATTCTCATATCCTTTACTTTGATGCTATTTTGAATTATGGAAGGACACAAGTTAACGATTTGGAGTAATTTAGAAAAGAATTTGAGATTTTTATCGGAAGAAAAGTAATAGTCTAAAAAATACTATTTTATTACTCCACTATAATCTTAAGATTTGTTGCAGCTATACATGAGTAGTTCGCAGATTCTTGTAAGGACAAAAAATTTATGATTAGCCAATATCTACTAATAAACATGGCAGTTATAATTTTCATTGCTAGTGACAATATATAAAGGATTCATTAAAAGTTTCCTATTGTAATGGATCGAGTTTAGTATTTACTAGAAAAAAAGAATATTTGGACAAAATTTGATGATCACGCTTTTATTAAGATTTTAAAAAAAAAAAAAAGACAAAAAAACATATGCATAGGTTCCCTACTTTGAATAAGGTGTTTGATCCCTTTTGTATAGCATGTGGTGTTGGTATTGAAGGAAGATCTGATTGCATTCTTTAGTAATAGAATATATGAAGCCACAAACATATCCAAACTCTGATAGAGTTATCTATTATGTATGTAAGCATCAGGTTATTGAAGGCATTGTTCCTTACATAGACAGTTTGTAATGCACTTCAACCATTAAACAATAAAATACTCAAGTTCATAAAATAAGTAGAAATATAGAAATACTTGCGGATTGAATATTTATATGAATATTCATTTAACCAAAAATAATGTACTGGAACTAATAATAAGATGTTGATGCTTAAGCAAAGTTCCAATCCTTCTATATACAGCGCAGGTTAATGTGATATGTGATCATATAAAAGAGGAAACTGACATTAGTAAAGACTTTAATAATAATTCATCTTGCTTGAAAAACATAACAAGCTAAAGATAGTTTCTTTATTAAAGTGTAAACTTTTCATTCCTAATGCATATTTTGAGTTACTTCCTGACGCTAGAACTACATGGTGGTGTTGTTAGAGATTTTTGTAAGAATAATACCATTGGAATAATTGAGAATAAGCATATTTGGACAAACATAAAAAGAAAAATGGCTTGTGTTATTTCACAATGTATGAGTTTGCAAAAAGTAGAAAATATAACACAGAGATTGACCAGTCATTCACCAATTCCATATAAGGTTTGAGAGGATGTTAATACTTGAGTTGGGTTTACAACAAACAAGAGAAAATGACATATTTTTGTAGTGATGGTTTTCAGACACTGTTGTAAAATCACATTCGAAAAATAAATTGGAAGATTTACATGCATACCAACTTACCTATGCATGAAAAGATATTTACAAGTTAAAGTGGAGGTATTTTTTTATGTAATATGAAAATTTTGGATGGTATAAATGTTAAAACCAAAGTTTTGGTGATAGATAACAATACATAGGAGTTGAGTGATAAGTATGTAAATGCCTTAAAAAAAAATTTAATAAGGTAATTTTTTAAACTATGTAATATGTAATTAAATAGCATAAATTACCCAAATAATTATTTATGACTGAGAATTAAAATTCATTGAAAAACTCCTTCAAAGGAAATAGAAACAGTACTTAAGTTCTGCACTCTCTATTATCTGCAAACTAGAGAAACTATAGAAATAGAAGTTTCGTGAGCTGTAACGTTGTCTAATAAATGTCATACATCTGACATGAGTCCATTTGAAATCTCTATGAGTTTCAACCAAGAAACTCCATAAAACTTATCAATCTTTCAGTAAAATTCAAATCTAATGCATTTGCACAATAATTCTCACAAAATATGCATAATTTGAATATCCTATGAATAAGGATATAAAAAGAAAGAACTACCATGAAAAGTACAATATTTATGTTGATGTAAACAACAGCTCATACGGAGTACAGACGAGATGATAAAATCATGGTGCATTTAAATTCAAAAAAAGTTCCATAAAAACATTTAAGAAATTACATGCAGGAAGAGCAAGGCCATAAATTTTGCAACGGATTCAACTTGATGCCTAAAAATTAAAACTAAGGGACGATTACGTTATTTTAATTTTCGATGCGTTGATTTGAGCTTATTTCATAAGTTCGTTATAAACCCGTTGGATCATTCACTTTCAATAATTCTCAAAAAATATGCATAATTTGAATATCCTTTGCATGAGAATATTAAAAAAAAACTACTATGACAATTACAATATTTATGTTGATGTAACAACAGATTATACGGAGTACAGACAGGAAGATAAAATCGTGGTGAATTTAAATTCAGAAAAAGTTCCATAAAAACATTTAAGGAATTAAATGCAAGAAAGGCAAGGCCAAAATTGTGCAATGCATTGAACTTAATGCCTAAAAAAAATAAGGGACGATTAAGTTATATTAATTTTCAATGTGCTGATTTGAGCTTATTTCTTAGGTTTCTTATAACCCATTAGATTATTCTCTTTCAATTTGACGTGACTTCACTCCAATCCCCTGCAACATAATTTAAAAAAAAAAATAGTTTCTGATGTTAACTTGGCTAATGAGAAAATTTTTATTGTTAATTTCAAAACACTTTTGTTCACCGATAAGGCAAACATACAAAAATAAACAAATGGATTGCCTTTACAAGAAGCAAAAATAAAAAGTAAAGGAAAAAAAAGGAAAAAAAAATCATGATTTTGATTATAAGTATTAAATGCAAAATTTGTTCAATATGGGCAACTTCAATGAAAATAGAGAATTTATTCTCATAGATGGAATTGCATGAAGCAATGATCTAAGCAAAGTTTATTAGTTTTAATTAGATGGTGTTTGCTACTTTATTTGAAATTAATAGCCTGGACATGCCTCTACCAGAGTAAGGATTTATTTAGTATTTACAAATGCTAGGTAGCCCACTTGCCCTGTATGACTTGATATGATAAGATTACATTAGTTTATTTCCTGAATACCATCAATCCAAGCAATAACAATTTTGTGATGATCTAAATGATTCTAATTCAAAAATTATTTTTTTTTCAAAATCAAGTAAACTGATGCATGTTTGTAGCATATTGTGCATTGTTATTTTCACCTATAAAAACAAGTATTGTTACTGGTAAATTAATGATCTGTATCCACTTATGCACTCAAATAGTAATTTATGCATGTAACAATTTTAAATATTGATTTTCAATAAGATCTAAACGTTGAACTAGCCAGATATCTGGCATTAGATTGTGTTGATTTTGCACAAAACTAATCTACTAGAAAAGGAATGACAGTTTTATAAATATAGATTCTGAAGCACGAAATTGAACAACCCTGACTGAGTACTCATTTCACCTTCCACTAGTCAATCTTGTGTTACTAAATGTGATTCCTACTTAGTAATTACAAGTGCTACTGCAAGATTCCAAAGGAAGTAATCTACTTACAACCTAAACTTACATGGGGTAATTTCTTTCTCTGATCTAATTTCTTATGCGTACTTTATATTGACTTGCTTCTATTTGTGATTATATTCAAAAAAATAATTTATCTCAATGATATATTTTCGTCTGCATACTTCTAATTGACTTGCGTTTATTCGTAATTAAATTCAAATTTTACACAACTAAAAATCTATTATAATTTCTAGCTAATTTTGTGTGGCTTAAATTTCTCGATGTGTACTTTGAATTTATCAAAGCATTATAGCTTTTGGGTTCTAATACTCATATTTATTGTTTGATTTTAAATAAAGTGCATTGTTGGCTTGTTTAGCGGCCTTGTGATGTGTGAATAATTTAGTTCCATTACATGATTTAAATGCATCGTATCACATAATTGCATTAGAAAGCCTTAAGCCCATAAACTATCTTGCACCATGGTTGATTTACCATCATTAAGTTTATTTTCAAACTAATTGTCTTTTTTTAACCATCATGCAGGCCATAGCTAAATAACAAAAAATTCTACTTTGCCCATTTTAAGTGCATTCACACAATGTAGATTAGCAAATATAAATTCATGTTTTTAAAGAGATGACACATGACATGACATGACATGCCTGCTATATCCATAGCTAAAAAAGAGCTTGTACAATGATATGCTATTCGCTGAGATACCTACTTTTTATTCCTAGCATATAGGAGAGCATATCTTCTTCCATTATGTTATGCCATGTCATCTTCTTAGTGAATAAAATTTCTGTTCTACAAAACGTGTGGTCCTTGATCTCCAAGTGTGGATATTTACTAAGCCGATTCATGAATTATTCAGCTCTAGAGATAGTGTTACCCCTTTAAATATCAGAATTTCATGATCATCATGATGGCATCAAAAACAGATTTAGAGTCTGCATTTATTCTAATTATCATAACAAATCCAAAAAATGTAATTCCTATTTCTTCCATGTGTAATTAAACTTCTGCATTTTTGTGTGCTAGAGGACATGTAAGCTTTTGTCACGGAGAAAAAAGTCTCATATCGGCTAGGTGTCGAGCCGAAGAGCATTATTTAAGTCCTAGGCTGCCCACATCTCTTAAGATCTCTTTTGGGAGGTGACAAGTGGTATCAGAGCAGATTACTGTCTGCCAGGTGTGTGGACTGTCCATGGTCCAGTGAGACCCTCGGAGGAGTCGATCCGTGACAAGGGCGTCACGTGATTAAGGCCGAAGAGCAGCATTTAAGTCCTAGGCTGCCCACCACTCTTAAGAGCTCTTTTGGGAGGTGACATTCTGCTTTAAATCATGTATATGAACTAAATACTGAATCATAATTAAGGTTTAAGAAGGACAGTTCAAAAGTACTATAAGTTTATTTTTCTTTAAACAGCAGTAGCAGTCTTGATCAGTAGCACTTAAATTGCCCAAGTGCATGGCAGTATTTTAGCACGAAAGTGAATAACCTTCACAAAGCCATAATAATGCACCTTCATCAGATTACAAAAAAGACAATTCCTGGTCAAGAATTAAGTGCTTATAACAACAAGGAAATAATGAAAGTTATAACAAGCTTTTCCTTGCTGACTGCAGATACATAACCATGTCAATACTAACAATTGCAGAAAGAAAAGTGAAATTGCAGCAATTTTTTGTCTTTTTCGCAGGAAGAAACCGCTAAGCACTTATAAATAAGGCATATAATTGTAAACAGTAAAGTACTAATTCCGAGAAGAAAGAGAACTTGTATTGACCAGATAAAACATTCTAACAGATACAGAATAGTACTAGTAAGAATGATCCAAACATCAATCACAATTGAAGTATGGCCAAGATCAATTAGGAGCATACTACATTGCAAATGCTGTACATTGGCAAAGAAAACCTATACACAAACCTACTATATCAAAAGCAAACAGGCTAAAGAAAGTTGTTTTAGGCCAGAAAAATCTATCAGTTAAAGATTGCATACCTGCAGTATATTAAGAACTGTCCTTATTACATCTTGATCTTTTAATATATCAACACTTCTACTAGCCTGGCCAATAATTTCAGCCCATCTCTGCACCAAAGTGCACACATACATTTGAGAAAAAGAAAGTTAATATTCATTTAAAATAATAAAAAAAAATATGGAATGAATCAATAAATATTAGTTTGAACATGGTTGCTATAAGTTGGAATGTTCCAACCTGGTTAGGAAGATCCATTAACCGCTTCAGGTACTCATCTCTTCTAGCAGGATCGGGTTCTGCTTGAATCATATGACCAACCTGCAAGTAGAATCTCAAATAAGCGATAAGGTTTAAAACGTTACGAAATGAAGAAATTTCAGAAAAGTATTTTCACAAAAATAAATACAAAAACAAAAACAAAAAGGAAAAATTCAACATACAGCTTCATAAAATGTATGAATCTGATGAGGCTCAAGATCTGCAACGGTAGATGCAAGGCTTGACAGGAGTTCAGATAAAAATGGCTCATTCTCACCTACCTGAAGTTATCAAGAAAAAGGTTTCATAACAAACAAATGGAAAAGTCACCTTACGGTAACACGCAGGAACTAAATTATAGTTATTTTACAAATCAATTCCAAAACAAAACAAGAAAAATAATAGGTAAGGGAAAGGAAACCAATAAACAATTTCAAGACACACAAATGGAAAAGAAAAAAAAATGAAAAAATTAAGTTGCCAAACTTTGCTAGATTGCTGACAAGTTTCAGTCATGTTTGAATACCCTAAAAGGCTTCATCTAATATAAACACAAACACCTTGATTGTCACACAAGACTCCTTAGATTCTATGATTTGCTATGGCGGATCTGCAACGAGGGACACAACAACATATAACAATTAAGCATGCATTATGTCGTGTATCATCACTCCAAATTTTGATAACTATTGGACACTTGAGATAAAAAATAAAAAAGCAGAACCTCAATGTAAATGGCAATTCAGTTCATACAAGAAAAACAAAACAGAAAACAAGCACCATAAAAAGATGACCAATTAATCAAAAACAATGCACTCATAGAAAATCAAATTTAATAACCATGGCAAAACAATATCAAAATTATGAAAATAAAAGCTAGATAGAAAGAAATCATAAAATAAATTATCTCAGTTATAAATGAAGATAACCACCCAAAAATATTAATTCCGCAATTTTTTAAGGATCAGAAGAGAAGTAATAACTTCATTACACTATAGATGATAAATTTCAAATTCAAAATTCCAAATTCCCGCTGTATTTTCTAATAACAAAAATAGAAAAGAAATAATATAAAGAGCTATCAACAGAAATCCAATAGATTGCAATTCCCAACATCTAAATTTTGCACTGAGAAATAAGAATTATGGATTGCTACAATTACACGAACACCACACTAGCAATGACAGTCCACAGAGAATTATGTAAAAACCATCGCAAGCCAAATATAAAGATCTATTAGGTAAACACAGAACAATTTGACCGGGTCAAAAGAATTTAACATTAATGAGGAAAATTTAAGCATAAATTGGGGATCCAAGTATGTTTGTCTCTCCATCGCACAGGACATAAATGATATCCTGAATGAGATGCTTTTTTTCAGTAGCCATTATTTCATCCATTTTAGACATTATTTCATCTTCAAAAATATCTTTTAAGAATAAAACATATATAAACGCTTATAACTTATGCAGACAATGTCTCGGAAGTGAATCCCAAAAGAGACACAAATAGAAGAATTAAAGGGTTTGGAAGTTCACGAAATAAAATACTATCAAATACAATCAAAACTAGAGAAACACATGAATTCTCTGATTTGAAAGTATGTCTCAATTCATGTTTTCCTAATAATTAATTATTTGAAGATTCCAGCAAGAAGCCTTCAAGAATTAGACAGCCCATCACCTTTTCATCCGTTTTAAATTTCACATATCCCCACTTCACATTTAGAGCACGTGTAACAGTCATAATTAATAAAAATATTCACACAAAAAAATATCACACAAACCATTCATGAGTAATCAATAAAGCAATAAGATTTGATGCATGTACGATATGCAAAAAATATTCATAGATTTCTCATGGATATTGATGCAGGAGCTCCCACAGAATCGCGGGATCGGATATCATGTGATCCCAGATATCCTGCAATTCTGGATATCCCACGATCCCAAAACAGCTCGGATTTTGCAAAATTGTGGAATCAGATATTCTCGAGATCGCGTAAGTTTTCTTGTCCCATTTGCAACTTTTGCAGAAAATTTTGCCATTTTAAGCAATGTTTCCTATTTTTTTATTTCAAATTAGAGTTATTTTCTTTAAGGAGACTATTTATGTGTCGTATTCTCTGTTTTGGGACAATAGCATTATTTTGGGGATTTGAAATAGTATTCACTGATTTCTACCTTGAGGGTTGATGTATCATCTTCCATTTGCAAGTGAAGAGTTTATAGCTCATCCGAACATAAAATCGTAGTTCACTCTATATTTTTTCAATCGAGACATCCAGCAAATGGCTCATATTCTCATCCCCTTGCCATTCCACAACCATTTCCCCAATATATTCGCTTCCTAAATAACATTTAAGAGCCCTAACACAGTGTCAGATATGCCATAACTAATTTCAAGAAAATAAGAAGAACAAAACATAAACTTATATTTAATAGACTCCACAAGATTCTCCGAATCACAAATAAATGATCTACAATAAGATGTTCATGTCATTCGGAAGAACATAATCCTCTAAGAAAACAAACTCCCAAAACTTTACAATTGCTTGTGAAGAACTGTATACTTTATAGTTTACTAGATAAATGAACTTTAAAGTTTCAAATCTACTTTAAGGAAACCATCATTAATAAATCCTATAAAATGTTAACATAATTTAAATTTCCCCAATTTTAATGAATTTGTAAATTAAAAAAAAAGCATTTTAGAGCCCATTTGGTTCGGCTTTTTGGCGCGGCGCTGTGTGCAACAGCCGCTTTGTCACGCAGTCGGTCGTTTGGTTCGTAGCTTTGCGGCAAAACTTTCCCAAAGCTGAGCGAAAGCGGGCCGCGATATTAAACCCGCGGCCCCGCTTTCACCAGAAGATTTTCTCCGCTTATCCCTTTCGTTTCTCTTCTGCCCTAACTGCTTCCATTGCAGCTCTTCTTCGTCGTCTTGCTTCGTAGCCCCTCGATCGATAGATTTGAGGTATAACGAGCAATTTTCTTCTTCTAATCGCAGATATGAGGGAGCTTATGGGTTTTTTCGAATGTGATGTTTTCTCTTCTCATCTCCTTCCTATTTCTGCAATTTTTTGTTTATTCCTTCTAAAGATGCGGTGGATCTGTACATTAGCGCATGGAACCTGCTTGGTTTTTACCGGTTGCTTCACTAGGGTTTTGCCCATTCTTTCCCTTCTCGTTTGAGCCATTCTTGTTTGGTGGATGCTGGCTCAAGAATAGAATAAGTTAGTTGTTGATTCACTGATGTACTGGTTGATTCACTGATGTGTAGTGGTTGTTGTTCATGCATTTTCTTTCCCTTCTCGGTGGATTTGTACATTAGGTAGTGGTTGATTCATCACTGATGTTTTGCTCTGAGAAACATTTGTGAAAGTTATGAAAGGCACTGACTTTTTGTTTGTAATTGGTGCCAGGTTAACATGGGCATTTCCTTACAATAAACTTCTCTGCCATGGATAGTGCACGAACAACAAACGAATCCTTTCTAGGCTTAGAAAAATTTTAGCAATTGTTTCAAAGTAAATCATTGGCCCTGTTTTTTACTGTCTAAAAGAATGGAATGTATATTTTTTAGCCATGAAACATAAGAGTGATACTGATTGGCGCAGAAGAATTGGTTCTTGCAGTAAAAATTATGAATCGTGGCTTACCCTCGGCATTCCATTTTATTTTATCCCAATGTGATTCTGATTCTTTCTGTGTTGGAATTCATCAATTGTTTGTTGAACATGTGTCAAAGTGCTTGAAAGAATTCTTCTACCATTATTTTTTTTATTTTTTGCTTGCAATTCATGACTTCCACCTCTAGAATTATTCCTATGATCCGGATTTCTGTTCTTTTTCAATTTTTGATTGTTATTGTAGATGGAGCTGAGAACATTGTTCTGGCATTTTTACTACCAACTTTCAGTGTTTAGGGCTTTGAACTAACTATGTTTTATTTTTCAATTCTCGTGGACTGATTTTTTTATTTTAAATTAGGTATTAAGGAATGTAACATGATCTATTTTTTTAAGAAAGTCTTACCTTTCTGGTTGGATATTATACGAGTGTTGTGCAAGTTAATTGCAACTTTTGTGTGATGCCATTATTCCAGGAGGATTAGAATAGTCGGCCATCAGCCTAGCAATAAGGTAGGAATAATTCAAGGAAGTATGCGAATGAGAGGTGACCTTTTATATATTGTATATATGATGTAAGTTGTGCATAGGTACAACAAAGGAGTCCTTGTTGATATGCTTCAAAAATTTCAGCTAGTATTTCAAAAAAATATTGCATTCGTTTCCCGTGGACGTAGGTCAGTTGACCGAATCATGTAAATTCATGTGTTCCCTTATCTTTACATTTCTTGTTTGGTTTATTGCTTGCAACGCGTTTATATCTATTCTTTTATTTGTTTAGCAATGTTTAAATTCGTTATATTAATTCATGTTGAATGTTATTTTTTGGTGGTATTATTAGCATGACTAATAAAAACAAAAAGATTGTCACTCCTGCACTTTGGGAGAAGGACACCAAGTTAATATTCTGTGACCTATACATATGTGAAATTGATAAGGGAAATAGGCCAACAACATTTTTTAATAAGGTGATAACATCGTTAGCAAATTCAAGAAGATGACAAGTAGGGAATATGATAGACTCCAATTAAAGAATAAATGAGACCAGCTTAAGAAAGATTGGAAACTGTAGAGTGATTTGAAGCGTGGCTCCACTGGATTAGGATGGGATCCGGTGAATTGAACAATTGAGGTGTCAAATGAGTGGTGGCAAGAAAGGCTTGCGGTAAGATATTATTGAGTCATTCTTTTCAATTTTAATAAGTTCTATTTTTTTTTCTAATAACCTTTCATTCTCTTTTACAGGTTGTTCCTGCGGCAAAGAAGTTAAGATTGGCTGAGATTGAACCATAATTGGAAGGCAAGTTACAAATGATGTTTGGTGAGGTGGTAGCTACAGGGAAATTTTCAGCTGCATCTAACCAAACAGTTTTTGAAACAACCCCCGAGAATGTGGCCGTGGAATTGTCAAATGATTCTGCAGAATTCCGCAGTGTTGAGCCACCTAAAATTCAATCCACCAACCGTGTGAAGCGCCCCCGGAATGAAAGCAAGAGAAAGAGTGGACCTGCATCTATGAGGGAGCAGCTCTCATACCTCGTGGACTCATCTAATGATGCCCTCACAGAGTTCAAAAAACCTCGGTTGATGAGGTCATTGGACCTCTTGAAGAAGATCCAGAATTTACAGAGGATCGTGATCTTTTCTACTTTGTCATAGACCTCTTTCGTCAATCCCTCCATAGAGACTTCTTCACAGCACTGAGCAAAGAGCGACGACTGGAATACATACGCTATTATTATAACCGTCGTGACTTGTGAAGTTGAGCTCCTCATTAGTTGACATTGTGGTTGTTTATGATTTGATACTAGACTGGTGCACTTCATTCCATCTATGATTACTCCTGATAGTAGACTTTTTCATTTGTGGTTGTTTGTCATTTTTATGAAACTGATTTACTTCATTCCAAAGGATGATTAAGTTATTTGTTTTCCAACTATATTTCATATGTGTGGTTGTTTTATTTCATTTATGAGCTTAATTGTATTTCAAAGTATAATGTATAGTTCATATCGTCATGGACCCAGAGGAAGTCCGACGCCGACGTCGAAATGCGGCTATAAATATACTAATGCATTACTATAATACGTATGTCGACCGTGAGCCGTGTTACACATCATCTCAGATTGGAGACAAATGGATAGGAGAAATGATTTCAGGACACCCAACGAGATTTCAAAACATCTTCCGCATGTCCCAGAGTGTTTTCACTGATCTATTATTAGATCTAAAAACATCTCATGGACTTCACAGATCTTCTAAGACAACAGACCGTGAAGTATTGGGCATAACACTTTACATTTTATCACAAAACGAGTCAATGTGGGGAGTCATGGAACGCTTCCAACACTCATCTGAAACAATAAGCAGATATTTCTCAGTTTGTTTGAGTTCTCTTGTCAGTCTAGCACAAGACATAATAAAACCCACAGATCCAACATATGCAAGAACACCAGTAGAGATTCGCAACGATGCCCGATACATATCATATTTCAAGGTAAACATTCATACTTCAAATAAATATTATCGGATTGTATATTGAAATAATTTCACTTATTCGTAAAGGGATGCATCGGCGCAATCGATGGAACGCACGTTCATGTTAGGGTGTCGGAGAACGAGAAAGTTACATTTATCGGTCGTTCCAGAACCACAACTCAAAATATCATGGTAGTATGTGATTTCAACAAGTGTTTTACATTTGCATTGGCTGAATGAGAGGGCAGCGCACATGATAGTAGAATTTTTAAAATTGCAACGAGAAATCTGGAGTGCAATTTTCCTCACCCACCGCATGGTTAGTTCCTTACTAATACAAGTAGATTTTTGTTTTGTATGCTCACCTAAAGTTTATAAGTTTTCAAGAAAATACTATTTGGTGGATGCTAGCTACTCAATGCAGAGGGGGAACCTTAAACCCTATCCTGACACAAAGTATCATATTCCAGATTTTCAGAGAGTCAGCAATCATACAAGAAATAGAAAAGATGTCTTTAATAAAAGACATTCATCTTTGTGAGGCGTAATTGAGAGGACTTTTGAAGTTTGGAAGAAAAAATAGGTCATACTTCGAGATATGTTACCTTATTCGTTTCTGAAACAAGTGCATATAGTGTTAGTCACTATGACCCTTAATAACTATATTAGGCGGTGTTCAACTCAAGCTGATGTTGATTTCGAGCATGTCGAGGTCAATGACAAGGAAGTGTCAGTCGAAGCTTTTGAATACCGCATTGGTCAATCTCTATCAACGGAGGAGAACGAGAATGTCTCAATTTGCACGAAAGATGGGGAGGGTGCGAATGAAATGACAGCCCTTCGTGCGGAGATCACTACCCCATTAGTTTGAGTGATTATTTAGATTCATATATGTTGTAAACACAATATGATTTAGGGTCTATGTTTGTTTTCAAACAAATAGTTCAATTTTAATGAGCTTTTTTTTTCATTACCTAATATGTTAGTAATTATGTTTTATGCCGCATTATTTTTCAGGATAATATGAGTTCTAGAATGTCCGCTATCTCTCGATGAGTGATTTGTCATTGTGGTCTGCAAACCCCACTTTTGACCTCACGGCATGCACACAGCTATGGTAGGAAGTTTTATACATGCCCCCGAAGCATTGCCGATAAATGCAGATTTTTCCTATGGGCGGACAATTTCTCTGATGCTGAGAACGATGTTTGTAGCGATTTGCGAGTTTCAGATGACGAAGGGAAGACACGGGAGCTACAGCGTGTCATTGTTAGAAATAGCATTACCATTATGTTACTCGTCGTAGTCATAGTTTTATAGTTTTTTTCATTCTGTTTCTCCTAGCTAGTGGTTGTGTATTTATGTACTCTGGGTTATTTTGGATGTATGAAATTGTATGAGTTCCTACGTTTTTATGTATGAAAACACGACTTCATATAGCTTAAGGTGTTTTTATATATTTTACATTTTATGCTTCTAAAATATATATTTGTAAATTTAAATATGTATAGATGAATTAATATTTGTATACATTGATATATAGATAGAGATAAATTTTAAACCTATATGTTTTCAAAATTACAAAATATTTTTTTAGAAATTATCTATAAAAATGAATATTAAAAACAATTTATTTCATTTAATTAATTAAGAAATAATATTTTTATAAATTTTATGTATATTACACTCATATTTATACAAATAAATCAAAAATTAAAAACAATTTTAACAAACAGGGACAATTTGGTCATTTTTACATGAAACAGCCGGCTCACAATATTTTTCACGCAGCTGTACCAAACATACAACCAGCTTCCCCACAGCTGCTTCCTAGGGTAGCGCAGCTGCAGCTGAAAAGTTCAGAAGCTGCAGCTGCGCCAAACAGACCCTTAGTGTCTATAATGAGCCTAAAAATGGCATTTTCACAAGCATCTCTTTGAGGATAAGAGGATAAGACAAACAGTGGCAGGAGTCTAACAAAAAATAGATGAAAACTTCAAAAATGTATTTAAACATATTAATCCAATCTAAATAAATAGTGCACCACACTCTTGAAAAAAGAATGGAAAATTCATATAATCAAGGAAATTAGAAAGACCCAAAAAGAGAGTCGCATATGTAATCTCCTCCAATGCATAACAAAAATTCAAATTTAAAGAGGAAACAAATGTTAAAAATTGTGCAATCGGACACTGGAGCATTTTTTATTTAAGTGGAGAGAAACATAAATCCATATTTAAAAGGAGAAAAAAATGTTTAAAATTGTACAATTGTGGCATTGAGATATTTTTATTCGTGCAGAGAGACATGAGCATCAAGAAGATTTGAGGCATAAACCTGAAAATCAACAAATTGTGCAAATGAAAGAAGCAACATATTAACACCCTAACATAATAAATGTCATAAAGTTGTTAAAATAAAGAAATAACATTTTAACATGCAAATATTAAATCAAAAAATAACAATAGTTAGAAAAACATCAAAAAAAGAAGTAAAAACGTTACAATTTAAAATAAGTGTGGTACAAATATTATTTCTCCCACTCCTACTATCCACTATAAAATCAAAACATATAAAAACATTCAGGTTAGGTTTTCAAATTCAAAGGTCTCAACCTTTTAATGGAATCATAGGTATAACGATTTAATTTCTCTCTCGTTTTATCCTCTATTATGAAGATCTTCCTCCTAGTCTTAAATCTCAAATATCTTCCTCTTATTTAATCAATAATTATGATTAGATTTTAAAATATTTATTATGTTAAAAATAACCGCTTCATTTACATCCTAGTTATACATTATATGGGTAAGCTAAGAATGTTTATTAGAGTATTTCACTTATATTTTTAAGAAAAATCCCAGATACAAGTGTGCACATCTCACGAAAAATAAGGCAAGAAGCACCTTGAGGCAGGTCACATATTATGTTAGCCGTAAATCCCATTTAATACAAAATGAGGATTAAGCTTGGTTATAATTTTTTTTTCCATAAAAAATATGGAGATAGACTTCTTAATGCACTATTTTATTTCATTGGATAAAGGAGGTCAAATCAAGAATTGAAGTTTTAAAATCATATTAAAAATCTGGTCAATGCAATTCTCATGATTTAGTTTCAAAATAAACCCTAGAAAATAACAGCAAGTAGCTTTGGTTTGAGAAAGCTTCACCATCAATCAAGATTTGAAGAATAAAATTTAGTTTCCTTTGTCCATTTATCATATAATGTAATGAAAGAATTATGCACATCCCCTTCAAGTTACAGTTTAATTTTAGAACTTCGATGTGAATAAATTTCTTCCACTTCCAAGATTTTTGTCAGAGGTATTTCTTTAAAGTTCATAATCCCAATTTAAATTAAATTTTGATTTCAATTAACTTAACAATCATGAACCACTTTCCATGTTGCTTGATATTTTGTGATTCTCCAAATTTCAAGAAGCTTTCTAATAAGTCTAAATTTCACACATGTTCTATTAATTGTATCCCCGGAATAATATAACCATTTCACCAATCAGAAATCATATTGCCGAAGTCTTGTAAATAGAACAACAAAATCTCGAATAAAAATGGAAAGCATTTGTAGATAAAACTGAGATTGGAAGTATCAATAATAGGGCCATGATCAAAGAAGAATTTGAACATGACTTTTTATCCGCTATTAGGAAGAGCACCCCAGTAAGAGAAGGAGAAAAACATTACAATTTAGCGAAAATTTCATTAACTCTTTAAGAAATGATCCTGCAGACATAAGACGGTCAATAAGAATAAAACAATTAACGAAGTTTATAACATCAAACAGCCGTTTAAAACTATAAGAGAAACTTTCATTTGACGGTAAAATAATATTGAATTTGACACAAATCCATTTAAAAGAAACTTTAAAACCAAAATTAAAAAGTACATATCAAATGGAATATTTTCTACATCGATAGAAGAAGCATAATCAGTAGCGAGAATAAAAGTTGATTTTATAAGGTTTCTTAAGAAATGAACTTCCTCAAAAATGTCTTCAAACATGGATTAAATGTTCGGATGGGATGACATTAGATTTTTGTAAACGTGATTGTAAAGCCTCTGTGAAAAAAATAATTTAGCAAAATTTTTATGGTAATTAAAATTTTTCTTTTTTTTTTGAAAAAAAAAATATAGCAGGCTTCTTAACTCTAGCACATTTTAATAAATCTAGTTGTAAAACGCAGCTGTGGTGATGGTATAAAAAGCAATGCCGTGATAAAGTTATCACAAAAAGGCCCTATGTGTCCTATAGTTCTCAAAAAAATTGAATAGAAAAGCCATCTAAGTCGAGAATTGGTAGCTCCAAAAAGAAAGAAGCATATTAAACCTCCTTCAGAGGAAAACAAAATCCAAATTTTAATGGGGGAGGAATCAAAATAAGAGCAAAGATTTAAAAAAGCGGGTGAAAAAATGGCAAATATATTTCTATAGAAATGTTTTTTTAAAATAAACTCTGAATGGAAATCTTTTATATTAAAAGAAAATTCATTGCTTATCAACATTTCATAAATGAGGCTTATTTTAATTTAACGATTAGCAAAATGATGAAAAGCATTTATATCCCTTTCAAAGAAAATATGCATGTCTTTTAATGCCAATAAATTTCTTCCTCAGTAAATCTATTGTAGAACCATTTTCTGCTGGTGCAAAAACATTAAAATTTTGATTAAACATACAGCCCAACTCAGCTTTAAATTCAGTTCAAATCAAGTAAGCAATCATGGAATTATTTTCTTCCTGAATAATATGCAGCAGTTTTTCAAATTGACTCAATAACGTAGGTAAGACGGAATTATTTTTTTCTCAATTTCATTACATTCCTGAATAATATGCAGCAGTTAACTTCAAATTCTGATTACCATTCCCGAATATTTAAAGATTCGTAGGAAAAGCAACAACAATTTTTGCTCGTTACAAATCTAGGCTCACCCACCTTATCCTCTCAAGATTGACATCTTGATAGAAGATCATAAAATATGCATATTATGTTCAAATATTCATAGGCATAAAACATTATGACGAAGAGCATATGAATTTGGCTCAAAAATAGAAGGCAGCTTGAGAGATTTAACAAAAATTAGTTTCCTTTTCTTTTGATTGATGTTAAGAGAATGGATATGAATTTTTCTTCTAATATAATACTTGTAAGTATTTGGCATCACAAAACTAGTATATAACATAGTGAGGAACAAGGAATGTTGGAATGAGTATCCATTTCATACCAAAACTCCATTATAAAATTCCAAAACTGTAAGATCACAATGAAAATCATTGGAATGAAAGTTAAACAAACCAGAGAAGATTTTGAAATTGAATCTAGTATACCAAAAGAATGATCAGTATACTGACAAAAAAATAAGCCGCCTAAACAAGAAACTTCCTAGAAATGTCATGTTCTTCAACCTTCCGAAGCTGAAAAACAATGGGGTATCATACTATTAATACAAATCACATATGAAAGATGATTTGGATTAAAATAAATTACAACTTGAACTTCAACCCTAACCTTGGCCTACTGAATAGAGACTATGATTATTCATGCTGATAAAATCCCAAACTTAAATGTCATGTACTCACCAGAAGGCCAACTCAATAAACAAAAGAGCTAAACATGAATCCTGATTAAAACTACTTTGAACATCCAAATACTAGAGTTTCTAATGTTCTCACCTAAATCTATGGCAAAAAAAATAGAGAAGTGTTTGACACAACATCATTTTAAAATACAATCTAGAACTTGTAAGGACAAAGAGCTTATTTATTATAAATAAAAAAATTGAAGCATGCAGTCATTCCACTGACAAAAGAGGGCATCAGAAAGATCATCTCTTCTTTTAATTTTGCTGTTAAAAACAAACAGGGATCCATAGGATTAAATAAATGTCTTGTCCTGCTCACTGCTTAGAGAAGGAATTCGGATAGAAACTTCTAGAATAAAAATAGGATTAAAAAAATTTCCAAAATTTATACATATGAAGTAAATGTTCGCATGTGTATTCCCTAGCAATTGGTTCTCTCTCAAAACATTTAAATAATGTAGGAATGTAAAGAACGCCTCCATTGAAACCTTGGTGAAGATGACAGAAAAATCTGTGCCATACTTGCAAATGTCATAGTTTAGTATGATTGATGTAAACCACAAAAAGTAGGAATTTCTAAGAATCTTTGTTGATAACAGGAAAACTTTAGCGTATGAAGGCGCTTGTTTCATCCACCTTTCTGAAAAATAAGATAGATTTTTCACATCTAAAGGATATCAAGCTTGTTCCATGATTTCCCAAAAAATCATGCAGGTGACCACCAAGCCAATCACTTCTCCTGCAAATAACATTCTGGTAACCCGGCAACCACTAGATTTATACTATAGATAAACTTTAAAACAAAAGCATGGATGCTAAAATAGAGATAGCGGCTAAAAGGCTTGATTTCTTCTCATAGTAATTACACATAGAGCTGTCTGGAATGCATTTTAAACCTATCCAACCACAGAAATCATAATAATTACAACAAATTTAAATACAAAGAAAAAATTCCTAAGCATTCTTTCTTTCTTCATGAATTTAGACAACAAATATATTACTGAAACCGCCAGCCAGCTAGACATTTCTTTCCTTCTTATGTGGAGTTCATTCTTGTTGGAACACTGAAATTTCCTTAACCCGAACCGGTGTAATTAATTCCGGCTTGAAAATCCAGCAAGCCTTTCTGTTCTTGCCTGAAATAGCGGATTGTTATCTTCCCATTTTGCTCGATGTTGAAACTATGGGGCTAGTTCACACGTTTATGCTTCTTCCACCATAAACGTTGCAGCAAAAAAACCCACATTCCTCAACATTAACCTCTCAAACTAGTTGGTAGAGATCAACATTCAAGTTCTTTCAAATTATTTTTGAAAGCAGGATTAAAATATTTTTTTGGTAAATTTATCAAGTTGACAAGCTGTTGGGACAGCATAAAGAGTATAATCAATACTCTCCAATTTTTCTTTTATGAAAATTCTATCCACCTCTTAGTTAGGTCAAACTTAACTGCAGTGGGAAATACTGATGGTAGACATAAAATCACAGTACAATATAGTAAGTCCTTCCCTTTTAACCTTCAAAACCGTTAGTATAATTTTCAATCATTGGAGTGCAGATTCATTGAGCAATTGCTCTAACCTCAGATTATGCACAACTTGAGACCATGTGTAGTTTCCATATCTTTCGAAGTTACAAGATTTCCTCTAAATAATATGTAATTCTGATGATGATCTTCCATCAAACATGAACCGACAATCCTACATAATATCAGTATACCTTGGAAGTTTTAAACTTCGATGTTTTTTATTGAAAATTTTCTTTCCAAATATCTAATAAACCTATAGTTAGATGCATAAATTGACTTACAAGGATTACCACAAATGCAATAGCTAGAAGCAATATGGAATAAAAAATTAGTTTATATGGAATAGAAAAATTAGTTTACCAACAGATTATTCATATTACCCTTTCTAGACATCTACTCTTCAAAGATAAATTTCTAATATGATTCCATCAAAGTTTACATGACTTGTAGTCTACCATTTTGTTTCACTTAACAGAAATATGACATACTTTGTTAAGAGTAAAGATCCTTTTTTTCTGAGTCACTTATATGGATGTAAATGAGCTTGTCAAAATCTTTCTCATGAAATTCTACAATGAGTATTTTTCTCCTTTTCACCAAGTAATTCCTCCTCTTCATCAACATCATATGTAACATTTACAATAAGAATTCCCACTATTCCTTCAAGCCATTTTATAAAAAGAGTACAATCACTTTGGCCTTGTCTATATTGTATTCCACACATGACATTCATGGATCTTCCAAATCATGCCCCCAAATAAAATTCCAACCCATATAATCCTTCTTAGTTTACCTGCTAGACTTTTTGGGGGAAAATTTTTGTTGAATCCTAATGGATGGATGAACCATACAATTTTATTCAGCAGCACCACGTTAAGTCATTTTTTCATCATATTATTGCATGAAAATCCAAAGTAGCCAAAGATACGAAGAAATGAAATGCATTCATTTTCTCCCAGCAGGGCAAATGCTTCTTAATAGTCTATTTCATCAGATTGTTACTCTCTTACTACTAATCTAACTTTGCATCTCTCAAAACTTCCATAAACTTGGATAGTCACATTCATTTCATTTAAACTGTAAAGCATTATTATTTAAAAACTAAACTAATTATAGTGTCCTGTCAAAAAAAAACATCACGATAAACTTATGCTCAATAACCAAAATTTAATGCAAGACGTCTTAGAATCTGAAATTTCTCGATGCAGTTATGATAACGCCACATATTATACAATACAAATTTATAGTCTCTTGACAGCAACTAAGGTTTAAAAACACTAAGAATCTCCACGCATAAAAAATTACAACTCCTAAGAAATGAATGTTTAGAAATATAGAACTATGATAAATCATGAAATTCTTGGAAATTATGCACTCCTAGAAAACTAAACTGTATTTTACCTAAATAAATTCAATCACTCATGAATTCAAATTAATAGAAACTTGACAACTATTCTGCAACTAAGATTAAAAAACACTAAGAATCTCCATGCATGAAACAATTCCAACTTCTAAGAAATGAAAGGTTAGAAATATATAATTGTATGAAATCATACAATTATTGGAAATTATGCACTCCTAAAAAACTAAATTGTATTTAACTTAAATAAATTCAATCACTCATGTAAAACAATAAATATATTTAAAAAAGAAATCAAGTACCAGAAAATAAGCCATACAATCAAGCATATTGTTTTTGGAACAAAGACATAATCTGTCCCAAAATCTTCAGACCCCTAATTGGTCAAAGTGTAAGGGAATTAAACATCTAGTGAAAATTTTATATAGAAAAAATAAATCAAATACCTTTTCACATGCCTCAAATCACCCTATCCATAAATAAAGTCTCCCCTTAAAAAAAACAATAATAATAACAATAAAAAAAGGAGAAAAAAAAGTAGATGAAAAAAACTACACCCAAAAATACACCATACCGACACAAACTCAACAAAGCAACAAAATACACTGCAATAATCATCTAATTACCCACTAGAAGCCCACTACTGCAACTCCTCAGTCGCAAGCTTGATGCACACCCCAAAGGCAAGCACAAAACAGGTCAGAAGCCTTTGATGCGCACTTCAAAAGCAACTACAAGTTCTGCAACATATTGTCTATAAATAATAAAGGAAACTAAGTCTAGCATTTAAACTGGTTTCAAGAGCAATGCTTTTTAGGGTATGTCATAAGTTTCAAGCCTTTATGTTCCGTGCAGTCCACACACACAAGCTAAATGAACTTCTGCAAGGGGACACACCTTAACAATCAAAGAAATACTTCGGCTAGGCATGTAAGGCAAGCAATTACCAAACCCCTTGCATGAGAAACCACCAAAAAGAAGGTTGCATATTGCCTTGGTTGGAGGTTCAAGAAAGTAAAATCGGCTCAACTCAATTTTCTATCATACATGATTCTAAGCTTGAGCCACAACAATCAGTATAGTTTATTTTGATTCAAAGGGATGAAAACTTGAGCTTGAACTAAGCTTTCACTTGCTTGAGATCAAATCAATAACAGAAAGAAGAGCACTCCCTTCTTTATTTCTTTTCATTTGACTGACAAGCATTTTGCGGCCAGTTAATTTAGCAACAGTAAGGAATTGCCAGAATTGTGAACATCAAAGCAAGCAAATATACTCATCAAATTTCAAATTAAGCTTGCTCCTGCAAAGCATGTCAAGGTCGAATAGCATCAGGATTAAAAATAAGTTGATTTAAATGAATTCAGCATTACACAATGTTGCCGCCACTCAATTAATCAACAGTAATAAATAGACAAAATTTGTAATCATCGCAGCAAGGAACTTTGCTCGTCAAATTTTAAATTAAGCTTTGCTCTTGCAAAGCATGTCAAGGCTAGGTAGCGCATCCAGACTACAAATATCTTGAAATTAACATAACTTTATAAATAAACTACAAAAAATAGTTACTGTATTGAAATTTTTTTCCCTCATAAAATAAAGGTACCAACCAAAAATATTTAAAAAAATATAATTTATGAATAGGGCCACAAGTTTATATTACAACATTCAGAAATAAAATTAGACCACAAATACAGGCCAGACAATAACGTACCTGTGTAATTATAAATTTCCGCTTACATTTTTGAACAATTTTCAGAAAAGTATCGCATGCCATATCCTGAAATACAAATAAATAACAATAAAATAGAATTAAAATCATAAACTACATTTTTAAACTAAATTACAACTGTTAAATCTATAGAGTATCAAGGAATAGCCGACCCAAAAAAAAAAAAAAAATTGGTAGATATCTCCATCCCAAAAATGATCATAGTCGAACAAGATTCATGAGGAACAACAATGAGATCCAAACAAAAATAACAACAACAACAACAACAAAGCCTTAATCCCACTACGTGGGGTCGACTACATCAATCTTTTTTCTCCATTGCGTCCTATTTAGTGTCATATTTTCATTTAGTTCTAATAAATTAAGATCATTTTTAATACAATAAGCCCAAGTCTTCCTAGGTCTACCTCTGCCTTTTTTAACACAAGTCGAATCTAAAACATCTACTCTCCTAATCGGATCATCTAATGGTCGACGTTTAATATGACCAAACCATCTAAGACGACTTTCTCTAATTTTGTCTGTCACAGGAGCTACACCAACCCTATCACGAATATATTCATTCCGCATTTTGTCTCTAAGTGTAAAGCCACTCATCCACCTAATCATTCTCATCTCGGCAACACTTAACTTATTATTATGCTTCTCTTTTAAAGGCCAACATTCAGCGTCATAGAGCATTGCAGGTCTCACCACCGTCTTATAAAATTCTCCTTTCAGTCTTAGCGGTACTTTTCTATCACACAAAAGGCCTGAAGCATTCCTCCACTTCAACCAACCAACTTGAATTCTACTATTAACATCCCCATCTATATCACCATCGCTTTGGACAACGGACCCAAGATATCTAAATCGTTCACACCTTTTAATAATTTGATCACCCAAAGTCACACTTCTGTCACTAGAGCTATTACTACTAAAATTACATTCCATGTATTCAGTTTTAGTTCTACTTAAATGAAGGCCTTTAGAATCCAATGTAGACCTCCATAATTCAAGTTTTTCCGGGGCTTTTTCTCTCGTTTTATCCACGAGAAGAATATCATCAGTAGCAAAAAGCATACACCAGGGTACATCCTCCTGTAGATGTCCAGTAAGACCATCCATAACTAAAGCAAAAAGATGTGGGCTTAAAGCCGATCCCTGATGTAATCCAACAGAAATAGGAAAATAATTTGTCAATCCTCCTTCAGTTTGACCACAAGTAACAGCTCTAGTATACATATCTTTAATGACTTGAATATAAGTCATATCAACACATTTCTTCTCGAGAACTCTCCGAAGGATATCTCTTATCGTAAGCTTTTGCTAAATCAATAAAAATCAAATGTAGATTCTCCTTATTATCTCTGAACTTCTCCATCAAACCTCTCAATAAATGTATAGCTTCCATAGTAGACCTGCCCGACATAAATCCAAATTGATTATGAGAAATTTTTGTGATGCGTCTTAACCCTATTAGTAATAACAAAATCATACGCTAAGGCAAAATCTAAAATAGCTGTACCTTCTTCATTAGTTACTCCAAAACCATAGCCACCATGAATATTTCTGAAATCTTCTACCACTCTACAGACATGTCCATTTAAATCTCCTCCAATAAAAATTATTACTAATACTTTATTAAACATACAATAAATAAATAAATAATTATCGAGCACATGAGCACCCACCCAGCACCAATTAAAACAATACCTTAGAAGGAATAACAACAGCATTGGTATAAATTAACTAGCAGCAGCTTTACGAACAATGGGGTTTATTACAACCGTCACAACATTTTGTAAAGATAGTTGTAATGTTATCATAGGGAAAGCAATTCTTTAAAAGACAAATATTATAAATATTTCCTTTTTGAAAAAGTAGGACAACAAAATTTTTACAGCTACAACACAAACAAAGTGGTAGGATAAAACCAACTTCCGCTCATGAAAAGTTATAAAAAAACAGCGAGAAAATGGCAGCCATATGAAGGTAGGGCATTGAATCTTAAAGCAAACCAGTGAAGATATGAGCCAAAACAGACTATAAAATTTCTCCCTTATTCCCCAACCATTTATGTACACCTTCATGAATCATTAACACAAATTTCAAGTTAAGAGCTATGCTTAATATCAATTATGACTTTAAAAATAAACAAAATCTTGATGAATAAGCAAAAATTAATGCTTTCTTGTTAGTAGGTTACAAGGTGGAAAAAATGGATGCTTAACGCTCACAAAAAATGAATCCATGTACACAAGGCTGATGATATAGAAAGATATGCCATGGCTTGCTTATGGTCAATAACAAAATTAACTCCAAGATTTAGAAAACGATGAGCAATCAAACCTACTTAAAAATCCTCTTAACAGATTTAGGAATAAGTAGAAAAGTAATTTTTTCTTGTTTATAAATATTATCAGATAGACCAGAGCTGAAGAAATGAACTTTCGATACACACAAGATTTATTAATATTATCAGATGGACCAGAGCTGAAAAAATCAATTCAAACACAAAGGAATAAACGAGTGAGAATCATTAAATATCTTATAGTTATAATGGAAATATTAAGCAAATAGCTTGTTGGGTAGTTTTTAATTTAATTTAAATATTTGCTAAGATATCTTGATTTATTTTTTTGAATATATTATGCTCAGTAATAATATTATATTTCAAATCATTTGCATGTTAGATATAGATAGATTAAAGCTCAATTATTACTCAAACAGTTAAAAAATAAATCCACAACTTGAATACAATTAAAACTCAATCCCTTTCGCTGTCCCCATCCTCCCTTGTTGCCGCAACCAAGGAAAACTGTTTCCCCGACTTTTATGGGGGACTCTAGACGCGGCTTCTGCGGCTACGGGAAGACCGAACCAAAAACCTAAGTAATGTTCTTTATATGTTTAAGAGAGTTTCATTTAGTCGTTCCTTCCTTTCTAGTCCTTTCTTATATATGTGTTGTATTAAGATTTGAATTCTCAATTTTTTGTGGGTTTCTGTCAAGACAACTGTCGGTGTATCTTTCTCCGCAATAGAGGTGTATCCAAAGGTTTGAGGGTGCACTGGCAATATCTCGGTCCTAAAGTGGCGATTATCATTTCCATCCCTATTTGCATCCTCCCCACATTGCTCCCGATCACCTTCCATTGTGGCATTCGCCCCCTAACATTCCAACATTGTTGTTTTCTCTACATTTTTTTCCAATCCCAGCAACATGTCGTCATTCTTGCCACAGAGACAGTCGTCCTCTTGTTGTCTCCCCCGCATTTCTCGTCGTTGCCACCGACATTCCCCCTCACTGCAACCGCTCGAAAATATTTGTTCCCAGTTTTTTTCCATTTTTCTAGCTAACCAACAATTCAATCTCTCATTCCAACTTGTTTACTTGATGAGCTCCTCCCCTTCACTATCCTCGCCCTCCCTTATTGTCGCAACCAAGGACGGCCATTTCCCCGATTTCCAGACCCCACTTTCTGCAAAGTGTTGCCAAGAAAGCAACAACACTTAACATCTATATCACCACCAAGGACAGCAACCGTTTGTTGTTCTTAAAGCTTCGCACTCCCCCACACGGTTGCCAGCACCTTGTTGTTGCCAAGAATTCCATCCCTTCACCCACTCTTCGCTACCTCTCAGGAGGACCAAAACCTTGTCAATCACCACCAACATTCCAAGATTCACCCTAGTTTCAGTTTGTTGTGTCATGTTTGTTAATCTTTCAATTTTTATTTGTGAGATTATATCTCTCTATTTTGACATTAGCAATAATATTTGACTTTTTTTACTGTTGTATGGGTCAAACTCTAGTATCACAGTTAATAATGTGCTCCAATACTGACATAGAAAAGACAAGTTCCTTTACATGCAACGCCTACCTAAATGCTACTTTCCCTAACTTTTAAAACCGCCCAACTACTTCCAAATTTGGTCATGACGCTAACCATTAACATGAACCATATTGACTCTTAACTTAGATATCCAAGAGCAATCAAAGCATGCATCAAAGAGGAAACTACACACAGAGCAAAACCTAGTGGATCGCAAGGAAGCTCGACATGGCGCACTAGTCCAATCAAGTAGATGAGTTGGTAGCTCAAAGCATCACCTTTCCTAACAATTATTTACCACTAGAAATTCCCATCATTTGTCCATCATAGTGTCTTGATAAGTTGATTAGTGTCCACTCGTAAGATTGAGCTAAAAAGTGCATAAAAAAAGAATTTTGAATGTTTACAACTAGCAACCCAACAATTAGTTAAATATCAAACACAATTATAGAGGGGCTAAATCTCCTTAAAAGAAAGGTTCTTGAGCCGTTAAAACAAAACCAACAGCAAAAACAACATTAGAATTAAATAAAATGAATGAGCAAATATCTAAAAAAACATAAACCTAAGAAAAAAAACAGCATGAGCATGGACCATAATTTTAATTTGGTATCATTAAATTTAAAGGAAAAATATTTGGAAGAAGAGAATAATGTAAGAGCGTTACAAGTCGTTCACCCATATGTAAATATATGTTTAAGAGGAAAGATGGATATACAAAATGTTCTTATTCCAACACAAGGATCTAGCCATACAAGCAAGGAATTGGTACATAAGATATTGTTGTAAGCCACACAACATTATCCTCCTCAAAATTCAAATTAAAGATCATATCATGCACCAAATGCTGGCCTAAATGAGAAAGTTGAGTAAAGCAATAACATAAGATTCATACTAATCAATAACACAAAATGGCAATTTTCATATCTCGTAACACCCCATGAACCATTGTTATTACAAGACATTGGGGATCAAATAAAACAAACTACTTTATCTCAGAAGGATGAAGGTGAAGAACTATGTTGCATGGATAGGGACACAAAACCACGACACGACATGGCCAAGGGACACTTCTATTGATGAAAATGTAAGACAGACAAACATCGGACACGCCATTACGACACGACATGTGTGTGTGTGTGTGTGTGTGTGTGTGTGTGTGATACATATGTATATGTACCTGTACATATACATATACATATGTACATATATGTACATATATGTACATATATGTACATATATGTACATATATGTACATATATGTATATATATATATATATATATAAACAAAATTTAAAGAATAATACAAAAAAAAAAATTAATAACATTAATTTTTACAAATTTTATTAAACATTCACTTTCAATTTAATGAATAATAATATAGATTTGAATATGTATAACATTTAATTTAAATAATTATTTTTTTATTTTACTATAAAATGTATATCATATATGTTTATTGTTTAGAAAATATTTTTCAAAAAGAAATTAAATTATTAAAAGACGTGGCAAGCGTGTTTGAATTTTTTAAATATTATTTAAATTAGCACAGTGGGGCAGTGTCCGACTATTTTACTATAAAATGTATATCATATATGTTTATTGTTTAGAAAATATTTTTCAAAAAGAAATTAAATTATTAAAAGACGTGGCAAGCGTGTTCGAATTTTTTAACTATTATTTAAATTAGCACAGTGGGGCAGTGTCCGACACATATATGGGGCATGTCAATCACATGTCTCTATCCAAGGCACATCCAACAGTGTACAATTCCTTAATCAAAAGTATCCATGCATCATAAGTGAGAAAGATTATTATATATGAGTTGACGATGAAGAAGGGTCAACTACATTTTTGTTTGTAATGTTGATGATCAGTTTAGTTTTTTTTATTCACATCCGATAACAGTTAAAAAGAAATCTTCTAATTATGCTATTAGAATGCATTCCCATCACAGAATATTTATTCTTTAATACATTAAGAAAGACAAGCACCAATAATGTATTTTGGTTTCAGTATTCTTGATTACTACAACAATGATAATTTCAGTTTTCAATATAATTGCTTTCATTATTAACAATTTATTTCTTTCAATTTGATTTACTTATGTTAACTTTCATGTGTGATGTTCAAGATATGGCATTATGTTTTATGGGCTGCTTTTTATTTAAATTGTTAAATTATCAACATATTATACATTAACTCCTAATTAAGCAACTCTGACTCAAGAAGACAGATGCATATTGATAAGAGTATGAAGAGCATTAAAATCCATTAAAACTAAACAAAAGAAAGTTAAGCAAGCAAGTTAAAAACTGAAAAGAAGATATTACCTGAACACCCGGATGTGTCTCATGCATGAATTCAAATAACTTGTTCACCACTGTTTTCAAAAACTTCCAATGAGCCCTTAAAAACCTTGGATACTGCCCAACAACATACCTGATAATTATCAATATATCAATGAGTAGGAAAAGCCCAAACCAAAAAAAAAAAAAAAAGATACAACTAAAAAAGTGAAAGATTCACACATTATATTACTAGCAATAACTGCTTTGTTATCTTTTCCCTTTGTAATTTCGCACAAACTTAATAAATCTCGTATGACCATCACCAGAAATCTATTTTCCTGCAAAAAAACTCCAAGTTAGGAGACAAGCAAAATGTATCATCAATGACTCGAATAAAGACAAGGAATAAAACTTTGCATACCTGGCCCATTGACCTTTATAAATCTATAAATAGATATGGAAATGAAAATAACAGAAGCAATTACGCGTATAAGAAGCTGAAGATAACAATAACAATAACTGGCAGTAAGATGTTTACTAAAGAAAGTTGTGGTTCGCATATCCTCAAGCGCTCAAACTATTGCTGATATACTACAAGTTGCATACAAAAAATCTAGATATCACAGCAATAGAAAAATCGGGAAATTGAAAAAAAAAAAACAAAAAAAGGTTCAAGTTCAACCATGGTCCTAACAACATAAAAGATTCTCTGCTTGCCCCAATATGTTTTAAGGGGCAAAGCTCGTTGTCAAAATATGATAACCCTAAACATACCAATGGCTGCCCCACATATGTTCCAATTAGCATTCTTTAGTGATGCAGAGCCATTTATTAGACAGATCCTATTGTGTCACCAAATAGGCATCAAACAGGGATGACAAATTATCGCTTTAGGGTTTAGCATAAAGGTTTTCTTGTTTTTTACACAAAAAAAAATCAGTTTTTATCAGACTTCACCAACCATTTCGTTAATGAAGTATTGAAAAAACTCCACTGACTATTCATAGTTTTAGCTTGATCCTAATTATTTGAGAATATGCATTATTATTCATGTTGAGTATTGCAAATAATACTAACTTAACAAAAAAAAATTTTCTGCAACTAATGCCAACATAAGTTTTTGTCCACCCCTCCAAATTTATTGATGGTTTCTTCTAATATATTTGAGCACAGCATTATCTTTTGCATTTGCTTGATCTACACCACTGTATACTTCCAATTGTATTAAAAAAACTGATATTAATCCGTCCTATAACAAATTGGAACAATAGCTTCAGGTTGCGACACAATGTCAAAAAAAAATAAGGACATTTAATTGGGTCAACTAAAATTTAAAATTAAGAAATAACTTCTACGAATAAATGTGGATTATAATACTAGTCCCCTATAACAAAAGTATGATGAGGCTCAAAATTACATTCCAAAGGTGAATGGATGGGGCGTTAAAATCTCTAAAAATTTTTGAAGTATATTGATAATTTAGGAGCTTCTTTGGATATTATCAGCTATTTGATCAACTGAAAAGTTGCAATTTTTGGGAAAAAAATTAGTGAGCATGCACAACTTCTTTAGTTGAGCGTAACAACTTAAAAAAAAATCAACATGTGCTAGCCAAAAAGATTAACTTAAAATTAATGTGAGCTTGTCGGAGAATATAAGAACAAATCATATAATCAATTTTAGAGTTTCAAACAAAATGATTCTAGCAATGTTAAAATAATATGCAAGTTTTACACTCCAGCAACTACATATTATTGAAGTTATTTTCTTATCACAGCTTATTTTATCAAAGAGATTGCCGTTCATTAAAATTCTTCCAAGGATGTATGAGATATAGAATGTGATTTATAATTACAATCTAAATCTATATCTAATGTTGTTGAAATTGAAATTGTACCGATATTAGAACATAGTTGATATCCTAAATTTATATATGCACAAAAGTTGGAGATTGAAATTAAAATTGAGGATTACAACATGCTTGAACTTGAAGTTGTGATGGAGAAAGAACCCGTGCATGGATGTGAATTTAAGCAAATCATGCCTATCATAGTTGATAAATCAAGTGAGCAATCTACAAGTTTAACACTTATGAATTATTTGATGATAAAATTAATATGATAGATGATCAATGATATTGATTTGATTTACCAGCATAGAAATTCTTAAAATATCTCATGACAAGCCAAATAACATCAACAATTCTTGAAATTTGTTAAAAAATATTACATTAAAAAACATTTCCATCGATTTGGTCAAACCCTGAAGTTGAATAATTCATTAAAACACATATTTATATTGTTTAGATGAATTTTATTTATAAAGAGTTTTTTAATCCATATAAGCATATCATATAACCATGGCTTCTTTGCTTTTACGTTCTTCATCATATCTTCGTCAAGGAATTATATATTGATGACATAATTAACATGGTTGGTTAATAGAGTTAATTCTGTCATTTTCTATTGTAAGCGTTGCTTTAAATTTTAAGAAAGATATTTTCATAATTTTGCATTTGTTAATTTGGGAATATGTAGGCTCTAAATAAATCCATCTCCTCTTATTGCTCTCAGTTTTTTTTGTTTTTGTCTCAAGTTTTCCTAAGCTGAGGAAGGAGTCCCTGTTTTTGAAGAGATTGGAGGGATAGAAGATAATAGTGGATTTTGAAACTCTGCCACAATTAATTGCCTAAAACCGGTGGCCTCTCCAGCAGCTATCCATGGTTCAAGACAGCAGCTGCCAGCTGTTGGGAGGGGTCGATCACATTGTTTTTAGGTTGTGAAAGGTAATTTTATGAGGTAAAGCATTTCTTCTTGTCTCCCTTTCTATTTTTTTTGTAGTTTTGAAAACTAGCAGCAATGTAAAGAGGTAACTTGGGCTGTTTTGGGCCGGATAGCAGTACAAACAGAGTAGTTTGTTTATGATAGGGCAGTAAGCATAGAGGGACAAAACAAAAGCATAAAATCACAAGTAAACCCATGCTGGATACAGCTCACAGGGTAACCATTGCTCTGCAACTTTCTTACAGCATGCAACAAGCAAAATAAGGTTCTCTGTTATATATTATTTAATATTTTACATATTTATGTATTTATTAAACAATTGATCTGCCAAGTTATTCAATAAATTGGATTACATGTTGCGGGAAAATCTAGCCAGCCATCGATTTCACAGGTCTAGATAAAGGGCAGCTGCATGATTAAGCTTGGAATGTCACTGAAAGGGCACAGTGGTAATGGAAGCATCAATGGAACCTTGGCATCAACGATAGAGAAGTTAGAGTTGGGAGAGAGAGAATCCATGGATTACAGCAACAGGTCATTCTTGTTTGAAGCCTTTTCTTGACTAGAACAGAAAAGGACATCAGGGAAAGGATTTAAAAACAAAATGTCCTAGAATTCCAGGCATTGCGACGATTTTTCTCATTATTTTTTTAGTGTAAAATTGTACGAAATAATTAAAAGATATTGAGTAGGCAAGGTTTTTATTTTTGTAATTTAATTTTTAGTCAGAACTACTCCCCACTTCATTATCAGGTTGGAATTAGCGGCATTCATTTATTGTTCTTGGTGACATCTATTATTGTATATATCATTAGGAAAGCGTATCTAGCTTTTTACAACGGAATGAATAGACCCTTATTAGTATCTCTTATAATCCTTGTCAGTATTTTAGCATTTTCATTACTTTATTACAGTTTAATCATTTGTATTACTTTATAAATGTTAATGAGGACATTCATAGAAAATTGGCAACGATGATAATTATAAGTACATTTGAGTTTAAACCCAGTGTGAAATAATATTATGTTTAAATTTGAAAAGGATTTCTCTAGGAACCCAAAGCATTTAAAATTTTCATGCAAAAACGTAAAACTGTACAAAATCTTGACACGGATTGGAACTAACTCCAGCAAATTAGAAAATCTAGTATAATCTAACATTAACCCAGTTTTCAAAGTATCTGATTTCAACCATTTCACCACCTACTTGCTAATTCTGAGGATTTCACTCTCTTCCATCTCTTTCTTATGAACCTATGTTCAACCCACATCCAAACAATTCCATACAGCTTGTTCTTGAAAATATTTTGGGTAACTATATTGCGTCCATCATTTATGATCGATTCCAGATAAATCTAGCGCATTTACTGGCAGTTGTTTATGCTTACTCATGAAGTACTTTAGAAAAAGTGCAAAATTTACATTCTAATATGGATGATCAATGCTAAATTATTCACAGCAAAATTTTGTCAAAGTACGGCAAATTGATATGTGCACTAAGCTTCTCCATTTTCAAAGTATCTGATTTCAACCATTTCACCACCTACTTGCTAATTCTGAAGATTTCACTCTCTTCCATCTCTTTCTTATGAACCTATGTTCAACCCACATCCAAACAATTCCATACAGCTTGTTCTTGAAAATATTTTGGGTAACTATATTGCGTCCATCATTTATGATCGATTCCAGATAAATCTAGCGCATTTACTGGCAGTTGTTTATGCTTACTCATGAAGTACTTTAGAAAAAGTGCAAAATTTACATTCTAATATGGATGATCAATGCTAAATTATTCACAGCAAAATTTTGTCAAAGTACGGCAAATTGATATGTGCACTTAGCTTCTCCAATATTGTTGCAGTCTTCTCCTGAGTACTCTCCTCAGAGTCTAGACATTCCCTATTGTGTTATTCTTACGGAAGCATTAGTGGCTTTTTAGTACTGGTTACAATTATGAGTCCAATATGGATTGTAATGATTATTCTTTTTATGGCTGATTCATTCCAACTCTTTTGGTTTTGCCATGTGATATTAGCATGGCAGCTACGGCAGTATAAAATTATGGGTTTGGCATTTGGCAATGAAGGCAATATAGGAATCTCGTTTTTAACACAATCTTAGGGGATATTGGGATCACTTTTTATTTTCTATTTTATGTTTTCGTTTTCAAAAAACAGAAAAAGAAAGAAAAAGCATGTTTATTTGGAGTATTTCTATATGTTTCTTAGGCCCCGTTTGGGGCAGATTATTTTGCTGTGGCGCATCGTTTGTTTGGGCGTTCGTAAGAGCATTTTGGAATCATAGATAATCGCGGGCCGATATTTGATCTATCCATCGGACGCGGGGGACAGGTTCCGTTCAGCGTTGGCTAGGGCTTATCGTGCGTTATTTTCCTCTCGTGCCCCTGGTATCTCTCTCGCGCTCTCCCTCGTGATCTCCTTCACCGATCTCGTGCGTAAACTTCTGGTGAGATCACCGCACTCCTTTACTCTCCTTCACAGCCCTTGTTATAACATATGTGAATTTTGGACCGCCGTAGTCAGAGTTTGAAGTTAAATATTTTAATATTTCTCATTATTGTTGTACTTGTATTTGTACTTTTTTTAGTTATCCTGGTACTCTTGAGGGTGTTAGAACTGTATGGTATCTTTTAGAACTGATCTGTGATTATCGTATGTTTCTGCACTATATGTTTAATTTATATCAATAAGTTATTCTAAATAAGCTGCCCCAAACAGTTTTATCAGACGGGCAGGAATGTCATTTAACTATCATTAAGTTATTCTGAATAAGTTGTCTCAAACAGCAAGACAAATTATTCTGATAATCTGCAGATTATCAGATTATCAGAATAAATTGTTTATCAGCAGAAGCTGGATAAGCTGCAGCTGCCCCAAACAGACCCTTAGTTTTGTCTTTTGAAAACAGAAAATGTCTGTTTTTTGTGTTTTCAAAACAGCTCCACCATCCAAATCGTAACCCGATTCCAACCCCAACCCCAGCCCGGTGCCTTTGCCGGCACAGACATGACAATGCCTCCATTGCCAGCGCCGGCAATGGCGACGCTGACGCCCGTTGACAGAAAATGTGTTTTTGTTGTATTTAAAACACCCGAGCCGCCGTCCATTTCCGCTAAAAATCAAAATCATTTGTTGTGTTGCCTGACGCCATGACCAAATTAGCATCTGCGAAGGAGCTCGGCAAGCCAGAGAATGTTTATTCTTCTGGCAAGCCGGAGAATGTATATAGCATGAAGATGAAGAAACTCCTCCTCGGCTTGCAAGTGGATGCGGCAGAGATTGACAGGTCTGGAGGATCGAAACAGCATAGCAATTCTTCAAGCAAGAATGAAGCAGCTCCACGAGCTTCTCCACTGGTTGAAACCGAGAGGAATTCTTTTCCAATGGAGTCCTTTTCACTGGTAGATTTTGAGGGTATAGAGAGTCTCAGTGCATCCTCGGCGTCTGTGTCTTCCATGGGTTGTAGTTTGTGTCTTCCATGGGTTATAAGGAGTAGAGAGATTAAAGTGTTATAAATGTAAAAAGTAAGGTTTAGGTGACACTTAAATACATCAGAAATAAGTGATTTGTACATAAATACCCTTTTTAATTAATTAGTTTAAAAAGAAATATAATTTTTTTTAGTTTAAAAATAAAAAACATTAGAATATCGAACATGTTTTTTTTTTTTTTTTTGGGTTTCTAAAAACAAAAAACTCATAACAGTATGAAGCATGTTTTCTAAAAACATAAAACAAAACAAACAAACTAAAAACAAAAAAAAAAAGTGATCCTAAATGCCCCTTTGCTTTTTGAATAAAAATTGAAGTTTGAATTGTAAGCTTATTTATCTTGAGTTCAACTATACTGATATTATATCAGGCATAAAAACAAGTTTGGGATAAAAAATTCATATTTAGGTACATAGGTAAAATGTGAAATTCAAATTTCACTTGAATAAAATTTCATATTTCGTATTTCAATTTTCAATCTCATGTGTGCAAGTTTGGCCTGTGATCCTTCAAATGTAGTACAAGTGCAAGAATCTAAATCAGAGGAATTCATTTCCTGATGCCGGCATGTGGTAAGAATTTTCAACCTTATAAATCAAAAAATTTCCGTAATTTCTTTTAAATAAATTGCTATTGGCTTGCCAGTGTTCATTATTTGATACAACTAGAAACGAATTTTGGTTTTTAAAAAGCCATGACTAACTAATTTTGTGTGATCCTATTTTATTGTTAATTTTATCAAATTTAATACTTACATTAATATTTGGGATTCAATTTGGCCATTTTTCTGGTTGCACCAATAATGTATGATAGTGTGTATTCATTGATTTTTCATCTGTGAAACTTAAGTTATATATCATAATCTGCATTAAATGAATCATTCAAGTTGCATTCAAAAATCATTTCTGGTGCTAAGCAAATTTTAAACACCTTTGAAAATTACACAGAGCAAAGAAATAAAAAATAAAGAGAATCAACTACAGCAATTAAAACTTAGAACCTGGGCTAAAATAATAGGGTTTTATATTGAATTTGAAAGCGAATCATCTTTGTTTATCTTAAAGAGGCTGTCTTGTAACGGATTTAAGTCAGGTTTAACTTAAATCATGTCTAAGAGAAAAATGGCATCATTTAAATACTGCATTTAGTAAATCCAACTTCTCACTTTCGCCTTAAAGGCCGAATTTAATAATCCAAGTATTGGCAAGATTTAGAAAATCCAAATGTGATAAAATACTGAATCCATTAAAAGCTTCAAGCTCCAATTAAAAAAAAAAATCTTCAGATCAGGCAGTAAAAACTATAGAAAGATTGATCAGCATTTTTGCATTTTATGAATTAGCTGAGAGGAAATAAGTCATAAAAAGCAAAGTGTCAGTAATTTGCTTATTTATGATTCCAGTGGCATGTGTTACTTCTCAACTAGTACCTAGTGAGTAATTAAAATGCATATTTCTTAGCCAATAAATAAATGCGTTATCACCAACAGGAATAGCTATAAAAAATAAGTTCTAATAAAGCAATTAGTGAGAATGTGTGTGAGATATATATATATATATATATATACACACACAATGGGAAGTAGAATTTTGGCAACCGCAAATGTACCTGTTCTTCCATCATTGATCCAGAAATGGATCCAATTGCCCAGCACAAAGTATTCAAGTTGTTCCATGTCCAGTCTTCGCCATTTAGCTGTTTACTTAATTTCTTCAACATCTGAGGTCATGAAAAAATTAATTTGCCACATTTCAAATTAAATCAGCCTATAAAGTCAATTTTCACAGTTACAATACAGACAAAGTGAAAGTAATATGAATTCGTTTCTTCAAATCTAGGGTCAATTTCATTGAAGAAATTCAACAGTCAAGTCTCAATAGCCAACCCATCACAAATCTTATTTTCAAACTAAGAAAGAAAATAAATTCAACAGATTATGGGAAGGAAGAAAATAAAAATTGCTTAGAGCAGGAAGTGTTCTTGGAAATATTTCCTAAATGTGTATCATGATGATGAAGAAGCAGTGAGCTAACCAAAACTTAAAATGATGATTGCAGAACCAAACACTGACGAGAATAAAGAATGTCTTTTCATGAATGGTTCTGTCATTATGGCACCTAAGAGCAGTTTAGTCTTTATTAGAGTAAAGGAAATTTAGTCATTTTTCATATATTATTGTTTAGTATAAATAAATCTAACTTGGGAGAGATCGCTAACCTCTCAAAACGTAGGTGATTATATTTTATATATATGAGTGTGTTGTTTAGGGGTACTCGTAATAAAATATTTTATTTACCCTAATTTATGCCAAGAACCATATCAAATGGTATCACAGAACCGCTACTCATCACCATACTCTGCGGCCAATTTGAACTAGAACCTGACGACGGACTGAAGCATATAGGGGGTCGGAATGCGGCATACTTTGTGACCTAGGGATCTTGACGTACAGGGGGACAGTATCACGACATAAAAGTGAGCTAGCATCGTGAAACTAAAGGATTGCGGCATTTCAGATTATAGGAACGCGGCCTGCAGTTAACCTCCCAATTTCGATTAAAGCTAGTTGGGAAGCCGGAAACAGGATCTCGATTCATTAATGCAAGTCGAAGATGGATCATGAAAAAATCACAATTACAGCCAGTTATTAGTTAGGAAGGAAAACAATGGACCGCGGCATACAGTACCCAATCTTGCAATATAGTCACGATAAAGCCACGAAGCAACTACAGCTTACAATCTCATGACACAGACACAATACAAACTACCTGGAAAACAATCAATAACATTTCAACATACAAGCCTTCCTCCTTGGTGATCAAAACCTGGCCTAAGGAAAATGGCGACCGGACGAGTAGATGATTTGAAGAAAAAATTTGGGGAAGGGATGTTGACCTCATTTTGAGGTCATTATTCTTTTTCTTAGGATCCTAGGATCTAGCTCTAGCGGTTCTTATTGACTATTTAAAAAACTAGTATTGGAATCCATTCCCTTAGAAATTTCAGCCACTTCATATTTCTCTTGTGATGTCTCACATTGATGATCTCAAAATCATTGTCGTATGGTCAAGTGGTTAAGGACTATCATGTGGAGGCTTAAGGAGAAGTTCCCAATAGAATCTCAAGTCCTAGGAAAACCTCTTCAAGACTTCATCATCACGCACACACACAAAACCCACAAAATTCACTAAGTTGCACAAGATCGGACTAGAATTGAGCTTAAAGAATGGGTGAAAATGCGAACTTCTCTAGACGACCCCCAACGAAAAAACAGACCACGCCAACGCGTTTGGAACGTCGGAATCACCTAAAAAGGACATTCATTTTGCTATGTTGTTACGCACAAATAAAATGTATAAATTAACTTTTTATTTTTGAAATATTAAAAACTTCTATATTTATATTATTACTTATAATATTAAAATTATAATCCTAAACCTGATTTACCCTCTTATTCACGCATTTATCTCTTCATTCGACCCATCCCGCAGCTCGATCCCACGGCACTCTTCTCGCTCCCTCTTGTGTCCTAGTTCCTGTGACTCATCCACGCAGTGATCTTCCCCTTCCTCTCGACTTTTCTCCTTCGCGTGATCGTTTGACCTTTCGGCTCTCCAATCGCAGGGGATGGGCTGGCCAACCCTTCTTCTTCTCGAGACTTCAATTTCTCCTTTATTGTGACGATTTCATCCCTATTGTTCTATTCGACCATGAAGTCGTGGTAGGTGGTTGTACCCCTCTTATTTCTACCTATAAAAGGGGTTCTTAGGGTACTTTCTTGGGTTGTTGAAAATTTTGAGAGGAAAAGAAAGGATTTGGGGCTTTTTTTTTCGTTGATCGTGGACATTTGCCTCTGAAATTTCTTGAGGCTTTCGGGAGCTCTTTTACATCAAAGATCTTAAAGGAGGTTTTTGATGATTTTTATTTCCTAGGCTGGTTCTTGAGTTATTATTGAGTCTACATCAAGAGGTAATCTTCTTCCTCCTTTTTACAAGCATTCAGAGAAAACATCTGCTTTACCCTATTCTCATGTCTTGGGTTTAATAGATTCGTAATTGATAAAGATATGTTTAGGAAATTTTGTTCTGATGATTTCTTGCCTAGCGACATAAGTAGCCTTTCTAATCTGTGGAATTGCCCCTGAATGCATTCTCTATTGTACCTAGAATTGGGAAATTTCGATCACTTTAGGCATTCATTGAGTTTAATGTTAGTGATGAGAATGGTTATAGAATTGGGGAGCTGGAACAAATGAGTGAAATGCATAAATTAAAACATACATTTTCTGAAAAAATGTGAAGGATGCTAGGGAAGCTTGCACAATGAAATTATTTGAGAAAAAAGAAAAGCTTAAATTTATTCTCAGTTTGGGGCTTAGTTTTGGCTCTCTGTGGCTATCTTCTTTGTTCAAATTGCATGTTGGGTGGAAATTTAATTTTTCAGATTCTGTTTTGCTGCCATTTACTTATTTAAAATACATGTTGATGAAATAATTGTTGCTGCCCTTATTTGAAAAGCATGCTAGAAGGAATCTTTATGCTGGAGAATTATTTTTCTAGTTGTCATATTTCCTTTTATTTCCTTATTCGTATCACATGTTGAATTAAATGATGATTTGGGACTTGATTCTTGAGCTCAACTATTGTTACCCTTGTTCAAATACATGTTGGGACTTGTTTCAACAATTTGAGATTTTGGCCTTGGGGCTTACCTGTATTTTTTTCTGTTTCCCCCCCCCCACTGTTCTAAGTTCGATTTTTCTTTGAAATGGCTGGGTTCTGACCCTGTGCTAGGCTTGGTTTTGCCCCGGTCTTGGGCTTGGTTTTGCCTTGAAATGGTTTTTTTTTTTATTGCCCCTTTCCTGGGCTCGGTTTGGCGTGAGATTTGGGCCCAATTTTTGCCTTGGCCCGATTTTTGCCTTGAAATGGTTATGTCTTTGCCCCTTTCATGGGCACGGTTTGGCCTGAGATTTGGGCCCAGTTTTACCTCGAAATGGTATTGTTGTTAACCATTTCCTGGGCTCGGTTTGGCCTAAAGATTTGGGCTTGATTTTGCCTTAAAATGGTTCAATTTTTTGCCCCTTGTGCTGGGCCTGATTTTGTCTCGTGACGACTTGGTTTTAGTTACCTATTGGGTTAGGCCTTAATTTTGGGTTGGCCCTATGTTGAACATATGTGAGGCATGGTTTTTGTTGTTTCTTAGATGCCTTCTACAATTGGAATACATAAACAGTTGAAGTTTGGTTTCTAGGACTTGCTTTGAATCCTATTTTGCTCTTTGCTCCTTACAGTTGTTGCCCCTCTTTTTGAAACGTGTGTCGGAAGAAATATTGACTTTTTTAGAGCTTTTAAAATTTATTTCAAGAAGGTTTACTTTCATTCATGTTTTCTTCAATGAAAAAAATGAGATTTTTGAAGCTTTTTGGGCTTGCTTTGTGGCCCTTTGTTGCCTTTCTTGGCTTTGAACCTTTCGTTTGAGAGCTTTCCTGTTGGGTTGGGGGATTTATATTCTAAATGGTTGGCGATTTCCCTTTAAATATTATTGGTTGTGAGCCCTCTCCCATGGTTCCTTTTGTGTTGATTGGTTGGTGGCTCTCCTTATTTGGCTGCCCTTACCCGTAAACTGGTAAATGTTGTTCTGGGATGGTGGTTTCTCTGGTTGCTTTTACCCGAGAGCATCTAATTGGGATTTCCCTTATACTGAGCTTAGTTTAGCTTAAAGCTAGGCTCAGTTTTGTGAAAAGTATAATATGTTCTTGTCCCACTTTGCTGGGCTCGGGTGTGTCTGTTGTGGTTTCCTGTCTTGCCTTTCTTGTTGGGCTCGGTTTACCTTTTACGGCTCCCTATTTTGTCCTTTTTGTTGGGTTCGGCTTGCTTAAGTTCTCACTCTGTTTGCCCATTTTGTTAGGCTGAACTGGGTTGGAGCTCCTCTAAATAACGTATCTCCTGGGATTGTTATTAATAATCAAGTTTGTCATCCCAAAAATTATGATTTCAGTATCTACTTCTATATAGCTGTGTTTGATATAAATGGATCAATTCGCTATTATGTCTCGTTTGATATAAAATGGCTTCAATCTCGACAGTTTATGGCAGCTTGTCCATTCACTCTCTTAGGAATATCAAAGAAGTACAATGACAATATATGTGGTGACTTCTCCTTTACTACTCCTACCCGAGAACACCTACTGGTTGGTTGTGTGAGTTGCTGCCCTTACCTGAGAGCATCCTAATTGGTTTCCTTTTGTCGTGTTTGGTTGTTCTCTGCTGCCCCTAGTTGTGAGTCTTCACCTGTAGCTCTTTTATGTTGAATATGGTTGGTTTGGGGCTTGGCTTTCTCGTCGTTGCCCGTGAGACTTACTGTTGTGGTTCCATGATTTGTGTCATGGTTGGTTCGGGCCTGGTTTTCTCCTTGCTGTCCCTACCCGTGAGTTTTTGTCCTATTTCCTGTCCTAAACCGTGGGTTTATATTAGAACTTGGTTGTGCATTTTCTGGCTTCTACCTGTGGGCTTGTTATGAGGATCGGTTGTCCCTTTTCCTCGCCTTACTCGTCAGCCCCTATCTTCTTTCTTGTCTCTACCCGTGAGCCTGTTGATAACTATTGAGGCTCCTTTTGCCTTGGTCGTGAGCACTTCTATATTTTCTAAATTAGTGTTACATTTATACAATTGTGAAAAGCTTTTAACAAGGGTTGGAATTAAATGGATTTGGTGTTGGCGTGATTTTTAGAGATTTAGAAAGTTGCCCTCTATGGATTATTCTCTTTTACTTTGTGAAATATAAAAAACTCTTACAGCTTCATTTCGGGAAATCAAAAAGATGATATAAATTGGATTCGTGAAAGGATTAAAAAACTCATAAAATTATCAGTTGAAAAAGAGTTTGTAGGTTCGACATTAAAACTTGGATAACATAAATGCCACACATGGGTTCAGGCTTGGGTGTGTGAGTACATATAGGTGACAAAGCCATGGGTAGAATTGTCACATTAGGTTTGGGCCTGTTTCGACCTGTTCGAAACAAAATTTGGAGGGAATACTTTTCTTGGGTTGATCCAATTATAAAATTTGAGAAAATGATATCCTTCTTGGTTGATTCAAGGATCTTGGGCTCTCTTTTTCAGGCCTTTTCATCACAGTTTTGAGAATTGCTCCACCCTTCATCCTTCATCCTTTCGATCTTTTAAGTGGATCAGTTCCTCCTCTCTCTCATCCCCATTTTTATTCCTTTTTTTTACTTACTTCTTGGTTCGGTTTACAGTGCTTATGTCTGACACATAAGTGCACATATATGACATTTTGCTATATATGAAACCATCAAGCAAGATCGCAAGTAGGTCTGCTTTGTTTTGGGGCTTAGGGCGATGATGACAAAGATATGTCGGTGGTAGATCAAAATAATATTCTATCCTACGACATCAGGATCTGATAAACTGTAGGATGACAGTATCATTCACCGACACAAGACTAGCGGGAGACCAGTACCTTTTTAAGTTGTTGGCGGTCCTACGCCGGACAGCGTGATCGACTCGTAGACAATCGTAATTTTTCAAAAAACTGATAAGAACAGACATGATGACAACAGATATAATATTTATAAAAATATTTTCATTACAAAATTGATACAACTTCCTTTTGTATGCCTGAAATCCATGTGCATGCTAAAATATAAATTTTAAATATATTATAATTTGATTGTCCACTTGTTGATTACTAGTACCAGGCTAAGGTGTACCCTCCTAAGTTAGTTTTAGTAGGACACCCTTCTAGTTGAGTGGCGGGTTTTATACATCTCGACAACCGATAGTAGTCTTCGACATCCCTCGAGTACAAATATATAGTATCTGAGCCTAGCCCCGACCCAAGTGCTTGTGATTTTCTTTCTTCAGATTTTTCGTTAGATTTTTTCGAAACTTTTGGTAAAGCACTCGCGTCTTTAACACGGGATCTTCCCGTATTTTTTGTGACTTTCTTTGAGTTATTATTTGCCTTTTTTTACTTTGAGATTTTCATCGTGAGTCATCTGTCGATTTTCTCGAATTTTCTTTCATCGTGGGTCATTTGTCGCTCTTTCTTAAGTTGTCTGAGTGGTATTTCTTTTGTTAATGCAATTCATGCTAATTCATTTTTTAAAGATTATGTTACTCTACTTCTACTTGCTACTGCTACTTTTACACACTATACCTTAGAATACGAGGTCAGTAGTTGGTTTTATAGGAGGTACCCGGCAGCAGAGCGCTGACTCAACAATTGCATATACCTTCAAAACTAACATCAAATACGGAGGTGCTACGACAAGGAACTTGAAGCGAATATCGTGCGCAGCACGACGAGGACATTTAGAAGAGCAACGTCAAAACAAATTCATATCACTAAGCACTTCCTTAGTTTAAATAAGAACCCATAGAATTTCGAGGTAGTTTAACTAACGCAGCGTAAGCCCTCACATATAACTTTTAGGCTTTTGCATAACCCTGTTGTGCAATTATAAGTCCTAAAACTTTAGGATTTTGAGGTTACTATATTGTATGGTGAAAATCCTCCTATCTTTTTAGGTCATTTACACGATCGAATATTGTGAGAATATAAGTCTTAAATTCTAAATAAATTGCATGATTAAACATTAAATAACATTATTTCAAAGACATAAAGCAAACAATGGGAAAGTTGGGCGGTCATATTCTTCCTGGAACTGTGATAATCCCCAACACTTCATTCCTTTGAATTCCTTAAAAATAAGTGTTTCTATTTGGGTCATTCCCATTTAATTTTCCCATGTCCAATCGTGGAAATCTAAACTTTGAAATCTCAAAGGCAGAACTACTGATATTAATCGAGAGTTTTCGTAAGTGATCCTGATCATTTGAGAAGTAATAAACTATAGGGGTTTGTCTTTATAGAGAATTTGAAACCCAGGTAAAATAAATCATATCTAATCATTATATAAAAATATTTCGCAGACTAAACGGATTACAGTGCTTTAGGTAGGGGAAATTGTTGGTCTCATATAAAAATTCTGAATTGTTGGTCTCATATAAAAATATTTCGCAGACTAAACGGATGTCACAATTTTTTAGTTTAGGTGATTGAGTCTACTATAAGTGATATGTTTAATCTTCGAGATAAATATGTTACTAGTGGTATTGCGCTCAATCATCCAAACTATTTAATATGTGAAACTCGTTTGGTCTCATCTCTTTTCAAAAATTAAAAATATTACTTTCAAAAATCAAAATCACATTTATATTTAAAACTATCTTTGTGTTTACAAAAATTATCTTTTTTTTCCAAAACAAGAAAATTATAACGGTCAACAAGGAATCAACCAAATAAAATGTAGAATGGTTTCTCGTCAATGGATGGGTGATTTTTGTCCATGGAGGTGTGATTTTCACCCATTGAGGGCTGATTCATGGTCCAAGAATAAATGATCAAGAAGATCATAAAGTTTCAAGCACGAAGCGGTATAGAGCTACGTTGTTAAAAACGGAAGCACGTAGCAGCAACTAGAATGATTTGCGCAACATTAGAACGGTTTTGCTATTTTAGATAGAATGAAAAGCAAACTCTAGCAACGGCATTTGACAGAAATAGTGCAACAATCGGACGACTGGACCAAACATAAACACGCAGAATCAGGCGAAGGAGTCATGAGCAAATTTGAGCGGCAGTCTCTGGAGAAAATTGCATATAATGAGGTTAGGAAACGGTGGCAACAAACAGAATAGACATTGTGCAATCCAGTGCTGGAGAAGAAAGATCTAAATAATTATGAACTGGGATCCCGGCGGAAGGCTACATCCAACTATGTCAATGCCTTTTGTAAGAGCACCATTCTGAGTGGAAGGTGATTCAAAAGCAATGATGGGAACGAAACATGTGGAGGAGAGCGAATGAGTTAGTAAGCGACTGATTTGAACAATACAAAGTATTCAGGAAGGAGACAAAAAATGGTGATGAATCGCGGCGGCCCCAAGTTGTGCAAGAAAGAAACATTGAAAAGACTGATGAAGGAGATTCACAACATAAGATTGAGATTCTCGATCAAGTTACATATCATAAGAGACACATGATATGTAATTGCTAAAGATTCCATATACTAATAAGCTATCGGATAAGTTGTTTGAGGCAACCCAATTCTTCAAGATTGAATTGAAGTCAAGATACCATCAAATTTAAATGCGACCAAAGAATGTGCACAAGACGACATTTTGAGACAGAGAGGTTCACTACGAGTTCTAATTAAATGGATAGGATTTCAGATGATGACGCCAAGTGGGAGCCATATGACCTAAATCAATTGAAAACTTTTCCACCGTAAGGACAAACTGTCTTTTTAGGAGGGAAATAATGTTATAACGACACCTAAAGGCAATTTAGTCTTTATTAGCCTAAGATCAATTTAGTCATTTGTCATTTATTATTGTTTAGTATAAATAAAACTTATGTTTACGGTTAGAATTAAACAAGTTGTCATAACATTACATTTCCAATTATAAAATTTGGGAGAGAGAGAGCACTTATCTATCAAATGTAATGTTATGACAGCATCTAAGGGCAATTTAGACTTTATTAGCCTTGGGGCAATTTAGTCATTTTACATTTATTATTGTTTAGTATAAATAAAGCCAACATGTTTAAGGTTAAGGTTATGCATGAGATTGTATCATGAGGCTTAGGGTATGAGAGAGATTTCCTAACTCTCGAATTGTTGGATTTGGGAGAAAACACCCAACTCTTGAATTGTATGTGCTTATCTTTTATGCATATGAGTGTTATTTGGAGATCTTGCAAAAAAATATTTTATTTGCCCTAATTTCTGCCCAAAGTATATTAGGTTCATAATTAAATAACTCCAACTTAATATAGCATCAAGTCGTTACAGATTCAAATTGTCTGTAATGGGACATAAATTCTCCGGACTCAGACAAATTGAATAACCAAAGTAAGAGCAAAAATAAAAATAATATAACAAATCTAATAAAATGTATCATCAAGTCCAAATCCATTAATTCTATAGATGGTTGTCCTTTCAATGAATAGACCAGAAAGGAAACTGGGAAATGACATTGGCATAAGAAGAATTTCCAAGACGAGTTAAGTTTTTTAACAAAACATAGAAAAATATCTGAGAAGAAAATATAGAATATGAGAGAATCCGAATAAACGCTACCAAACAAAAATATCAAATGTGATTTTACTAGAAATGAAAATGGCAGAAATCAAGTGCTCCACTGAGGAGTTTGGCGCCATTCAAGATTAAAACTATGTGCTGATAGTTTATGTTCTTTAAGTAGCAACAAGCAATCATAAACCAAAGAAAAAACAGTACACAGGGTCTAGTTACCATTTTAAGATGCAATTCAGAAGTTTTGCCATAATAAAAAAGAGAATACCTGTTGCTCAGTGTCCTCATGATCAAGGTGTGTCAAGTATATCAATGTTTCTCTCATAATCTGAAAAATTCAGTTAGACTGGTAAAAATTTACTAAAAATATGAGTTTTTAATATCAACATGAATGAAAATAAAAAAGTGCAGGCCGCTAAAAAAAATTAAAAAATCTTAGATTTAGAGTTGATAGGGATAGGGAACTTGGAACTAGACATAGAAGAAACCACTGAAAAATAAATAACTAAACATTCTGAAGAAACCACAAAATGATTTAACAATTTTGTACATTAGCGATCATCTGAAAACTAATGAACTCGGTGAAAGAAATTTAAAGAGAGAAAATGGGGAATTATGTAAATTGTAGCTTGAGTGTGAATTGGCAAATAAATTATAAATGACAGATTTTCATGTACTCTGTCATCACCTTCAAGCAAACTCTACATGACATCACAGTCAACTAAAGCAATAAGAAAGCAATTGGAAATACAAAATTGTCATCATACAATAAAGACATACAGTTGCAAACTTACAAATTAGATCAATTATAATAAAACAAGAAAAATTAGGAGACCTTCAAATTTTAAATCTAGAATACGGGTGACATACTCAGGACAACATTTGAAAAAAAAAATTTAATTAAATTTCATAGGAGATAGAAGCTGAACCTTATATTGGACAAGAACGTCATTGTCTTTCATTGTTTCCCGGACAATATTTCCATTTTCATCTTCAACAATCAGAACTTCTTCAGGCTTTGCCATTCGACTAATCATAAGCATTCTCAACTTTGAAAGTGGACCAGCATAAAGTTGACGGCGGAGTAGTACTTGTGAACCAAGACCATCAACCATCCCAGGAACCTATAGAGGCTTATAGCGATACAATGGTTAGTAGTTTGAGAATTTAGAAAAAAGAGAGAAATTTTAAATATATATGAATATGACTACCTTCTGTTTATCACAAAAAGCTTTCTTTACTTTGATAAAAGCAGTATGGCCCAAAAAAGAAACAACAAAAAAGCTTTGCTATAAGGTGGAAGATTGCAGAGGTGAAATAAGAGAGCTATACTAAATCTCATGCACACAAGAGAGCTATACTAACTCTCATGCACACAAGCAAAAGCAACCAGAAAAAAGTTGGTGTCAACATGGAAAGTTAAAAAGCTCAATTTCAAAAATTAGAATTCTAAGAATTTAATGATGGAATTTTATTTTCTTCAACATATATATATATATGTGTGTGTGTGTGTGTGTGTGTGTGTGTGTGTGTGTGTGTGATATTCAAGAAAACAAAATTTCAATAAAGTAACTCGAGAAAAAATAAATATAGGGGAAAAAAATGTCATGCTAATACCTGAAGCCCAAAGATGCTTGCAGCAAGAGCAGGATTATCCAACGTATTGTGAGCCTCAAACAACTTGAGGACTAGTAAATTCCAGTAGTCCAAGCAAACCTGCCAATAGAAAGATGGCAGTGAAAAAATTTACAAAAAATATGTGGATGAAGCATGCTAACAATCATTTACCTTGAAAACTTCGGTCTCATCAACATAAGATACTCCAATGAGATATTCAAGCCCCAATAACAAAGCAGCCCTATTCTCATCAGCTGCTTCCAAGACTTGAATATGAGACTGCAAGGAAAAATAAGAAAGATGTTCCTTGCATAAATGAGAAAAATCAAATTTGATATGTTAAAGAAAAGCAAAGCTAGACGATAGGCATTAAGCAGGAATTAAATATAACATCTATAAAATTTTCCTCCTTTCAAACTAATAAAAGTAAATGCCCAAAACAGTCCCAATACTTTTTAAACAAGCCATCTGAGATCCGGACTTTTCTACGTAATCAATTTAATCCTTCAACAAAGAAATATTAACCAAATTAGTTCTATGGTCAACTTTATCATTTCCTTGGATAAAAACAAGCAAAAAAAAGTTATTCAAAAAAGATTTTAGGCTTCGGGTTAGAGCTATTAATGAGAATAATAGAAAAAAAAACTAAAATGCCCACATGGAGAGCTTCTCTCCAACTTTCTATCTATGATACACACACTTCTAATTAAGGAGTCATACAGTGTCGGACACGAACAGGGCTTCGACACATGTCAGACGAAGCATAGAAATGTCCGATTTAAAAAATATTAAAAAAGCGGACACGTACAAGAAGCGAGAAAGATACGCGTGTACTAAGTTATTTTTAAAATTTTCTCAACAATATTTTGACTATAATTAAAAACAATGTATTTTTATCTAAATTTTAAGAACGATTTAAACACATCAATCATTTTTTATGAATTTACATATCTAACACCAAATTTTTAATTTTAAAAATTGAAAATAGAGGTACATTAGATGTGACAGGACATATTAAGGTGACATGAAAAACCAAAATTTAAGTGTTAATATGTAAATACATAAGAATTTGGTGCCAAAGAGATAATTATCATTTTTTTATGAATAATTGATTAAGAAGACTTAAATCTTGATGTAATACAAAATAATATATATACTTATTTTTATATTTTTTTAATTATTTTTAAATACAATTTAATTTGTTTTAAAGATTAAAAATAAAATATATAAAAATTATATCAACTAAAAAAAGGAAACAAAATTATCTTGAACCAGCTCTTGGTTTCAAAATGTTTGTGTTTTTAAAAATCTTATTTTCTCTTTGTATAATTCTTAATATTTTGTTTTTAAATATCTTTTTTAATATACATATATATATATATATATATATATATATATATATATATATATATATATATGTTAAAAAAAACTTTATTATAGTTGCGCGTCTTGCGTCCATCTTGTGTTGTGTCCATGTCTGTATTTGTATCTTCGCAGCATAATTTCAATACAAAGAAATGACAAATCTTGTGGAAAATTGAATCAAATTTGGTGAGTTGAAAGGCAAATTTGAACACCTGAACAAATTTGGGATTAAAATGTATAAAATTCTAAAAAACATTTTGATCATTTACTCAATCAAACAAATATTGATCATCAAAAATCAATGTCATACATTATATGTTATATGCACTACTCAAAACATTAACAGATAATATATTTACCTTGAAAAATGAAGTGAAGAATAACGCAAGGTTTAGGATGAATGCCTGAAATGGGTAAAAAATATCAAAATAAATTTACAAAAAGGAAACAAGACACAAGGACAAAAATAAGAATAGGAAGTTAAAATTCATATAACAGAGAGAAAATGTTGCACTTAAGCTTATTCCATAAAGCTTCACCTGCTCTTCACTAGAACCATTAGCATAAGCTTCTGGAATATTTGTTCCCGGTGGGAGAATAACCTGAAAAAAAAAATAACTTCAGCAAAGAAGAAGAAGTAAAATGCACAACATTGACAAAAGAACCAATATTTTGCCAAAGATAAAAATATAAATGGTGCAATTATCGCACCTGTAACTGCACCATGAAAATTGTATACATCTTGACATACTGAATGTCATAAAACTCACCAAATTGTAGCGCAGCAACCTGCAAATGGAATCAAATTTTTTAAAAAAAAAAAAAAATGTCGAATTGTATGGGCATAAGAGCTATAGGAGAGTTTAAGCAAATTAGGATACATAGGACAAATCTTCCAATAAAATCAAGAGAATAATTCGATACAATGACTTAAAATCGCAAGTTCAATAGGTTAGCATAGAAATCTCATCAAAACATGAGTAAAAAGTTACCTCTGTTAAACACTGAAGAGTAAGATTTCTATTTGAAGGAACCGGAAAGAATTTCAACAGTGTCTCCAGCTATATGACAAAATTTCAAAAAGCAAAATGATGAGCTTTGTCTTCGAAATGTATAAGAATAATTCTAGTTTACGGGACAAAATAAGGGACAGAAAAACACACCAATGGAGATTCAAAAATATAACCCAGAGGTATCCAAGATAGAAAAGCATGAAGTGTTGCTAGAGTAGCACGTATAAGCTCTGTCCTTTGAGATGCCGACAGCACATATAAACACAACTCATGAATAAGTTGAAACTCACTGTTCATAAAAAGTAAAAAAGGCTTTAGAATTAGAAACTAATCAGTTTGTTTATTACAACAACAGAAATTCATCATTTTAAAGAGACTTGTTAAATCTTATATAACCAAGAACAGATCACAAGACGTGCAAGTAGGGATTGAAATGATGAACTAAAAAAAATAAATTGGTAATTGTTCTTTTCAAGACAAGAACGAGAGATCGCCTCCAATATTTATCAGCAAAAGTAACAATGAATAGAATAGTTAATCAAGTTAATGAAACACAAAGGTCATGGATGTGGTCTAGAAAAGTATGCTTTAGCACTAAATATGCATTCTCATATTGGAATTGACATGCTAAAAACATCACCTTATAACTAACTGCCTGCATTTAACAAGGAATAAAGCAGTAATCAAAGGTGATTATAACAAAATAAATATACAGTAATTGTATGGATAATGTTCGAAAACATTTTAGATATGTGTCAAAAGCTAAGGAGCTTGTTTGAGATCACTATCGTTTTTTTATTTTTATTTTTGTTTTTTCTTATTTTTTTAAAATATGTTTGTTTGGTATATTTTTTTACATATTTTTATTTTAGTTTAAAAATCAAATCATGATATTTTGAAAGACACTCAAAATATCTCTTTGATTTTTTTTGAATGTTTTCAAAAACAACGATATTTTATTTTAACTTAACAAACACATTTTGTGTCCAATCAAAGCATAAGCAAAACAGCATTAAAAAAAATTACAAAATAAAAAACCAAAGGAATGTCAAACAGCCCCTAAGAGCCTTAAGTATCACTTAAGTTTTGTTGTTCTTTTTTTTTACAAATGCTACTTTGAAAAATGCTCATAATAATTTTAATGTGTTGTGAGTGTTTTTAAAAATAAACATCACAGCCAGCCGTTGTCAATAGCAAGTGCCAAGAACACAGTTGTCATCAACTCGCCAGCCAACACAACTACCACATAGGAGACTACTGTCACCGCAACATAAATCAACTTATTTGATATTCAATAAATTAAAAGAAGCTTATATTTAATAAATCAAACATGTTTATTTCATGTCAAAACATAAACCAAGCATAAATAAAAAAACAAAAAAAAAAGAAACCAATCCAAAAGGATCCCTAAAATTTAGCATACATACCTAGAAAAAGGCTGAGATATTATGCAGGTACAGAATACTAGACCAAAAATAATTCTAACAATTAAGCTACATGCATTCTCCATGCACATGTTTTACCTTTTGAATCGAAGTGAACACTACCTTCCGGTAACAGTGATGGCATGTAAAGGATGAAATTGATGCATGAAATGATACAAATCAATGCATATTTCTATCTACATACAATCATATATTAGTACACCAACTATGATGATTCATCTGCACATGTACAGAAGATATGCATATGCCACAGTAAATTTTGTCCGTGCATGACAAACTAAAACATACATATGCATATGTACATGTTATATGCATATGTCAACTTTTATGTTGATTTTGACCGCATAAAACTACCAATAACATCTTAAGAAAATGCTCAAGTTGTAGCAATAAAACAAAGTGCTCAATAGTGTTTATTAGCAAGATTCAATAAGCCATCATTTATTTAGAATTATGAAAACTACAAAGCATCACTTACCACGCATTGAACTGCTAGCTGCATTCATTTGGTTTGAAATTTATAAATGTAGCACAAATAAAACAATAGGCAATACACACAAAAATAGTGGTGCATAAAGATAAAAAATGATTAGCATATCAACGCAAAATAGACATATCCTCAGTTTTGGGCGTATCTTTCTGGTACTCTAAGGTCATTGACATTTGGAACACTATTCAACTCTACACAGTGGTCACCCTGGATCCTATTATATGGGCATAGTCATTTTTTCATGCATTACATGGATGATTCAATTTGCTAAGACAGATTTTGGCAATTCCATATCACGGAAAATTAATGAAATGAATCATATGACAGTGAGCATTATTTGTCACCACAAATAATTTAATAAGATGTTCCATCACAGTATGGTAAGGGACTATTAAAGCCTTAACGAAAAGATGTCTCAGTTCATAGAAGGGCAGATAAAAACCTCAGAAGAAGTCACTTAAAGCTGAAACTAGCCAATTATTTTTAGGAACACTTGATTTGCATAAAACCTGGCAACGTTCTTGGGAAATTCAAGCAGACCCTGGTATGTTATACATTTTCAGACTTGTAGATCAAAAAAGAGATGAAGTTGGCCGTTCATATAAATCACAATGTGAAATTGATGAAATTCTTGCAACTGCCATGCAAAGAAGACATCAAGCTAATTTACTCATCTGAAAAAACAAATGTAAAACTAATGCACTTGAAACAAAAAAAATGCCCCTTGCATAATGTAAACAATTTCCATCTATTCATACTAGCAGGCCTTCCTGGTGGACAAATTTGAGGGAAAATTTTAAGTAATAGGCAACTATCATAGAGTCCACCTGTTCAATGATTGCTTGAGATCCTTAATTTTTTGCTGTGTCATCTCCCCTCTTGAAAAATCAAAAACTTCCTCACTAAGAAGCTGCATTATGATTGGGCATGTAAGTATTTTTTTTAAATCGAGCTCCAATCATACATGAAGAGGAGACCGATAAAAATACCTTTAATATAGCCATACAATTCTCACAGATTGTTTCACTACTTTTGGCAGCTGTAACCAGATCAGGAATAAATGACTGCCATCTAGCTGGCCACTCGTGTTTAAGAACCTGTTATTTTCACAAATACAATAAAAAGGAACTAAAGAACATGAAAACTACGCAACGTGAAGAAAAACTGTAGTCAAAACTTAGATTTTGAGGTTACCTGAACAAGTATGATGTTAAGTTTGTTAACATACAGTTTCTCTCGACGATAAGAGACTTCATTACTTGAAAGCTATTAAACAACGAGCAACAATGGGTGAAAGAGGGGTTAGCATTAAAAAAAAAAAATCATAAAATTTTCAAAGCTGACATAAGTTAAAGATAATAAAAATCTCACTTGGACAATGAGATCCGATATGTAGTTTTTTATACCATCTCGCTGTTCAGTTGGCAAGGCATTCCACCGGTACTTGATAACACCTTCTAACACCTTCAAAAGAATAAAAAATAACAAACAAAATAAGAAATAAACAACAATATAAAGCTGTCACCAAGTTCCAATTAAAAGGACCATGTGGACCAAGAATAATAAGAATTGAGAAAGTAATTGACAACTTGATTTGAAAGAACATGAATGTAATATAAAAGTAATCTCCTTTTATTGACCTCTAATATACAAGTCGATCATATTTGAAGAACAAACATTAAAATTGCACAGCTGGGTAGTCATTTTTCTTCAATGTGAAGAAATGTAAGCCTCAAAATCAACAAATTGTACAAAATCTAAAATTATGTACTAAGCTCAAAATATATGGTAAAAAATAATATATTAACGTCCTCACCTATTAAAAGGTTAAAATGTAACTCAATAACATCCAAATATGATAAAAATTATAAACTATTCCAAATACATATTAACATCCAAATATCAAAACATTAAAAAATATATATATACAAATATCAAAATAAGACATTAATATAACAATTCAAAACAAGCTTGATACAATCAGATTCTCACATTCATACTATCAATCATTGAAGTAATAACATAAAAAACACTAAAGACAAAATTTTAAATTTAAAAATCTACATCACTTAATGAGCCTTCATTAGAATCATGAGCATAACAATTTATTTTAATCTTATCATCATTATAACCATATTTTCATTCCTCGTTATCTTAAATCTCAATCAATTTTTATTTAATCAATACTAATTGATAATGATATTTATTTGATTTTAAACTATAGATTATATTGATAAAAACTTCAATTAAACATCAATTGTGCATTATATAGGAAAATCAAAAACATTTATTTGGTTATTTTACTTATATTTATTTTAAGAAAAACAATAGAACTGATTATATAAGGCAAAAGCCTTATTGCAAATTCTTCAAAAAAATTTTTTTTTTTTGAGGCAAGGCTTATATTGCACAATGTTAAACAACGTGTTGAACCAGAGCAGACTATTTCATGCATGAACCGTACTATATAAAATAGCATTATTAGAATTTCATATCTCATAGATTCCACTTATATTATTCAGATGCTCAGTTGATTACATTATCCAAACCACTACTCATATGAGAGGTGACTTTAAAAGCAAAACAAGTTAACACTCTTTACAGATAAATAAAATGATAGAAGCTCCGAGAAAAAAAAAGGCAATAACACCATCCACATAAGTCAGGATTCTAAGAGAATCTAATGGTTTACAAATTTGATAAATCGAAAAAAATGACAATGATCTAAGCCATGCAATCATAGCTTTGATAATATTTTCAATAAGGAATATTGTTGAAAAAAGCGGTTATTAAACTTAAATATGAATAACTCATATTTCTATATTAAGAGAGATTCTCTAACTTAAAAATTGAATAAATTAGGTGACAAAAGTTAAAGGCCGTAAAAAAGTGCCATCAAAGAAACAACTTTATTTTTTTCATCAATAACAACTAAATTTTGTGCAAAGAAAATACTGGTTGTAATATCATCCATATGGGGAAGCTTAAAAAATCTATAAATCATGAGTACAAAAATGAACCTCACATAATTTTTATCAAATATGAGTTCACTAATTAAAAATACCAAAAAAATAACCTGTTTCATTTCTTCATGAAGAGCAAACGAACGTTTGCCCTTGATGCATGCAGTATTTGCCAAAGTAGAAGACAATTTCTTTCAAATCATTAGAATGACCATTCAAAATACTTAAGTCTTGGTCAAAGCAAAAAAGAAATGTTTACCATAACCCTTATCGACTTCAGGAATTTGAATACAGGAAACCATAGTTCTAAAATGATGGTAAGATGCTGCACAACAACCCCACCACGACCCACCCAAAACACACACGCACATACGATGTATAGATAACAGCCTCATATACAAGTGCATAATTATAATTGTTTTAAAAGCTACACAACTTTTCAATTTTTATTTCATCATTTCGTTCCTTTACTCATCACTCTTCTTACACATGTTCGTCATGGCAATTTTGAAACAAAACACAAATAGCTGAATAGAAACTTAATGGATGTACAAAAGCAATCAAGAATAAATTCCATCAGACGATCGACGTTTAATTTGACACAGAGACAAAATGTGAAATGAATCTATCCGTGAAGGGGTTGGTGTAGCTCCACTTGCATACAATATTAGAGAGAGTCATCTTAGATGGTTCGGTCACATAAACGTCAACTATCTGATGATTTGGTTTGGAGAGTAGACATTTTAGATTCAACTTATATTAAGAAAGGCAGAGGTAGACCTTATCAGACTAGGGCATATTGTATAAAAAAAGATCTTAAACTATTAGAATTAAATAAAAATGACACTCAATAGGACACGATGGGAAAAAATGATTCATTTAGCCAGCCCCACTTAATGGGATAAAGGCTTGTTGTTGTTGTTGTAGAAAAATAGAGACGAAAAAATATTTTAAGATTGGCTATTATGATTAACAATGCCTGGTAATTCATAATTTCACATGCTAATTTATTTATTTTTGTTATCATTTTACTAGTTCAAGAGTTGTATTACGTTTGCATGAAGTGATTAGAAAGGGTTTTAATTTTAATTTATATTTTTAAACATTCAAAATTTAAACTTGAAAAAATATATTTTGCCTTTAAAAGCTTAGTGGCACTATTATGCAACTTCTTAGTTTGTTCACATAGTGTTTGTGTACTAAAATGCCAGATAGAAATCTCATACATATTAAATTTCATCAAGTATGCTCTAAATTAATACCATTTAGGCATTTCTTTAGCGTGATAACATTTCTAAGAATTTCTTGAAAAAACTAAATTTTTGTTTGATTAATTAACCCAGCAAATTTGTTGAATTAGGTCTAATGAGGATAGTCTTCAAAATTAAACTAAGAAAAAAAATACACACATGAACAACTTATTGCCAATTCTATTTTTAGCGTCATAACGAAAACACAACATAATCATTTATATTGAAGTTAAATCTTGCTTTTGATAAGTGTGCTAAAAATGTCATTGCATGATAATGGAAAACCAATTAGACAATAAAAGCATGATTGGCATGCACAAAAACTTCTAAAGGGGAAATAAAACAACAAAGTAAGCTAGTTTTGTTGGTATAAATCCTTGAAATCAAATTTAAATATTTACCATTGTTTTTTTAATCGCACAAATCCATAGTTTTGTTCATCAGCCTATCCTTTCTAAGCAAATTCCATCTAAATTAAATCTTAATTTGACATTTAAATAATATAAAGAAATATCCAGCCAATATACAAATTACATGTCAATAAAAAGGTAAACTTTTTGGCTCACCTGAAGAGCAAAGAACTTAGTGTTCAAATTTTGAGAATTCTGCAAAATGTGAACCACTTGGAGCCACATATCTTGGTTGTTCTGAAGGTCCCTTAGTATATGGTCTGCCGCTGCCCTCTATATAGAATATCAAGTGGTGCTAGGAAATTAGCTAACTATCGTAAAAAAATATCAATTCAAATGAAAATGTAATCATCAGACGATAAATGCATGTTCAAGAAAGATTAAGGGCATGATCGGGCAAAAATAAATGAACAGGCATTCACCAGATTTATGAATGCGATCAAGAAAACGCCCTCAGCTTTCAGATTCATTCAAACAAACTCAACATGAAAACCATAAGAGAACCTTAACCACAAGAAAGCTAGCACTTCTTGCAACAAGACCCGAGAAAAAGACATAAATAGTGTCATGCATGTACAAAGCTAAAAAATTCAGCACAAGGACGCATTCAACCGCCACAGAAAGAGCAATAAACGATATTATAAAAGCGAAAAAATAAAAGTTGCAACGATAATAATGAAAGACGAGTTAAGAAAATCGAGCAATCAATGTCAAATTAAAGGAAAGCCAAATGCACGTTCGACCAAAAACCCTAAACCTGACAGCGCCCAAAACAACAAAAAGTGCAACGAGCCGACATAGAAGCCATGCTCCAGGGGGCAGAACGATTCTAGAAAAAGAGAGACGGAGATAGCAAGTGCAGGTGGAGAGAAAGCACACCTCTTCTTTAGATCCCGTGCCATAAAAGGCAGCAACCGTAGCGTCGAGGAGCGGGACATCGATCGGCTTGCTCAAATCCCTCAGCTTCTCCGCCGCCATGGCGGATCGAGTACGTAAACCCTAGAAACGGTGGACGGGTAGAATCGCTTCCGAGGAGGAGAGTTCGAGGAGTAAAAGAAGCGGGAGAACCGAAAGACAGGATTACGAAACCCTAGTTCTGGCTTTATCGGGTCCAAAATGCGTCAGCGTCGAATGGGAGTTAGAAGAAAAGAGGGGGAAGGGATACGAGTTGAAGAGGTTCTTTCCCTCTCTTTTCCTTTTATGCCTCTCACCTCTCTCCGATAAAAAAAATGAAGCGAGAAAGGGTCGCTGGGCTCTGTACAGATATCTAGGGCTGTCAAAACCACCTTGTTGGCGGACAGCTCTTGTTGCTAGTAAAAAGCATGTGTTCTGCTTGTTAATTTTAAGTTAACGTGCTCGACACGAATTAAGATGTGTTCGTTCGTGTTCGGCTCATTTTGGCTCGAAATATGACTCATCAAATTTATATATATATTAAGTAGTATTTTAAAAAAATTTAATTGACTACAAGCTACAAAGATTTATAGTCAATTAAAATGTTGATTAAGAAAATAGAATAAAAATTATTAAATTAGATTCAAATGATGTATTAATATAAATAATAATTTTTAAATATTGCTCAAATCTTTATTGTCTTATGGCTAGATGATTATGGTTGTTAAAAGAACTCTTTGTTCGTGAACTCGCTCGTGTTCGGCTCATTTACACTCCTACAGATATCTAGAGCTCAAATGTTTTTTACACCGTTTGATTCGCACGGGTTCCAGCATTATTTTCGACTTCCATGGCCTCTCCACCTGTTTTTGGTCCTCAATTAAAAGCCTGCGCTCATAATAAATTAATTAATTTTTTGTAGGATTATTTTGGAAGTCATAAAATACATATTAACAAAGGCTTACATAAAGGGAAAAGCAACTTGAAATTTATGTTTTAATTTACTTTTTCCTAGAGTGTATTTTATCAATTACATCAAAACTATTGACAAAAAAAATAGAGGAGACTAAGGGTCTGTTTAGGGCAGCTTATAAGTGCGGCGTCGTTTTTGAAAACGTCGTCGTACCGTTTATTTTGTGCGTTTGGGGAGCTTTTTGGTAAATGGCATTTGAAAATAGGGTAAAAAGCGATCGTGGGTATCGACCCACGATCAGTGTTTTGAACGCCCGCTTTTACTCGACTGCCCTCCCTCGTGCCCTAATATTTGGCTTCGGACTCCTAATTCTGCCTTTGCTCCACTCTGCCTCAGCCGAATGAAGCTGCAAGCTCTGCCTCCACCAAAGCTCTGATCTGCCTCTGTCAAAGGAAGCTTGTTCCGCTCTGCCTCGCCGAAGGCAGCTTGCTCCGACCTTGGTAAGAAATCTCGATTTTCCCTCCTCTCATTCATCTATTTTTTCCTCTTAAATTCTTTCCCTGAGATTCTTATCCCTCGATTTTTAGGTCTGCCCTATATGTTTCCTTTAGCTCTGCTGTTCCTCCTCAGTAAGCTCCTTCTTCAACATTCTCAGAAGGTAAACTTCTTCGATCGCACATTTATTCCTCTTCTTCACAGTAAGCATTATTTCGTTTTCAAGGAGAGGTAGATCAAAGGATATGTCATGAAATATTCATTTACTTTTGATCTATTCTAATGTGATTCGTCCTTGTAAGTAAAATGATGATGTTGATTAGGGATTCAGGTTCATGCATTTGTTATTTTTTTAAATGGGTTGTCAATTTGTTTGTGAAAAATTAAAAAAAAATGCAACCTTTAAGGTTCAGCTTAGTAAAAGTTTATCTTCTCATTTTAGATGTCTATTTCTGCTCTTCTTTTTATTACTTAAAACTATCAAATTTATTGTAAATATCACCAACCCATGTCATTAATTTCATGTCACAGAAAGCCTGAACATATAAGACCACAACTTTCTTCTATGCAATCAAAACCTGTTTGAAAAAACTTTGATGCATTGATTCATAAACATATGATATTAAAAATTCTTGAAATCATTATGATTTGCATAAGAATGTAGTATTTTGCTGTTGTATTTGACTTTGTATTTTTTTTTTTGAAATAAGGGTTGATGGGTAAACTCAAGTTTTATTTTGTAATATTGTCATATATATGTATATAAGATTGAGAACTAGCTGAATTTTTATTCAATATTGGAGTTTTAGGGTCATGTTATTAAATGCATTTTTTTATTTAACTTTTCACTAGTAAGTACCACAATGAATAAGGGCAAAAAAGTTGGATCATCTATGATGCGGGACAAGGAAGCAACAAATATTTGATGTGATATCTGTCTTAAGGATGTGGAGCTATGAAATAAACCTACGACATATTTTAACAAAGAATGTTGGAATAATGTTTCTGTCAAATTTAAAGAACCCACAGACAAAGACTACAACATGATAAAATTTAAGAACAAGTGGGATCAATTAAAGAAGGATTAAAAATTTTGGAAAGAACTTAAGAGAGGAACTACGGGTTTGGGTTGGGATCCATTGAAACGAACGATAGATGCTCATGAGGAGTAGTGGGCTGAGAAACTACAGGTAAAAACTTACTCTATACTATTTCTTTATTTCAATTTGAGTTATATTGAAATGATTTAATTAATTAACTTTTCTTCACCATGCAGGTCATGCCAGCAGCTAAGAAATTCAAAATGAATGGTATTGATCCAGTAATGGAAGAGAAGTTGGATAGTATGTTCAAAGGGGTTGTTGCAACGGGAGCACATGCTTTCACCCCACCTGAACATGAGTTTATTGGCACAACTAATGCTTTTGGAACTGATAATGTAAGTGGCTCAGGAGAAGTGTCTTTTCAAATCCATAGTTCAGTTGAAGAAAGGCTTGTTGAATCCTCATCCATTCCAAAACGGCGTAGGGTGGAGAAAAAGAAGAAAGGAGCGGCTTTTTTCAGAAGCACAATCAAAAAGCTTGTTGAATTCTGCTCGGTTAAGCTTTCTGCATCACAGGATATATACGTTTAAGGGTGTCTTTGAATCCTAAATACACATGTTGAGGTGAAGGAAGATAGAAAATTTTATCTCAACTGTGTTAAGTTACTATAAGATTCAGTCCGTAGAGAAATTTTTGTGAAGTTGGAGGCAGAATATCAAGTCAATTTCTTACGTTCCTTCATGGAGAACTGAATGTTTAGAAAGCTAGTTGTTTCGTTATCTCAAAACTGATTGTATTGTATTAACGTGGATTGTTATTTGTTTTCCTAGCACTTCTTTTATTTCACTCTTTATATTTAACAGGATGTTTTTACTCAAAATTTGTTGTATTAATTATACTGATTATACTGTTGCATCTAGATGTCTTTAAATGTTTGAAGGTACTAACTATTATCTTTGAACTATTTTTTGTAGGATGGATCCAAAATGTTTGCACTATGTTAGAAAGATTGTGTTTATTCTTACTTTGTTATATGACTACTACTTCACATACATCGAACGAACTCTATGTATGACATCGACATTGTTAGTGATAAATGGGTCAGTGAGTTACTACAAGGGCATCCGACACTTTTTCCAAACATGTTTCATATGACGAAAGAGATTTTTATTGATCTGCTCTAGAACTACAACACCATCATGGTTTGAATGACTCTACTAGAATGACATCAAGGAGGTGTCAACAATTACACTCTATATTTTATCTTATAAAGAGTCTATTAGAGGAGCCATTGAGCAATTTCAACATTCATCGGAGACTATCAGTAGGTATTTCTCCATTGGTCTGAATGCACTAGTAATTTTAGCCTCTAAGATAGTTAAGTCTGAAGATCCCACACTTCAATCCATCCCTACACAAATTGCGAATGACAATCGTTATATGCGTTTTTCAAGGCATATCTTAAACATCTTATTACTAACTTAAACTTAGGCAACTCTCATTCATTAATTGTTGAAACATTTTTTATATTTAGGATTGTATATGAGTCATTGATGGAACTCACATTGATGCACGTGTATCTGGAACCGATAAAGTAGCCTACATTGGACGTTGTGGTTCTCCCACACAGAATGTGATGNTTTTTTTTTTTTTGAGGCAAGGCTTATATTGCACAATGTTAAACAACGTGTTGAACCAGAGCAGACTATTTCATGCATGAACCGTACTATATAAAATAGCATTATTAGAATTTCATATCTCATAGATTCCACTTATATTATTCAGATGCTCAGTTGATTACATTATCCAAACCACTACTCATATGAGAGGTGACTTTAAAAGCAAAACAAGTTAACACTCTTTACAGATAAATAAAATGATAGAAGCTCCGAGAAAAAAAAAGGCAATAACACCATCCACATAAGTCAGGATTCTAAGAGAATCTAATGGTTTACAAATTTGATAAATCGAAAAAAATGACAATGATCTAAGCCATGCAATCATAGCTTTGATAATATTTTCAATAAGGAATATTGTTGAAAAAAGCGGTTATTAAACTTAAATATGAATAACTCATATTTCTATATTAAGAGAGATTCTCTAACTTAAAAATTGAATAAATTAGGTGACAAAAGTTAAAGGCCGTAAAAAAGTGCCATCAAAGAAACAACTTTATTTTTTTCATCAATAACAACTAAATTTTGTGCAAAGAAAATACTGGTTGTAATATCATCCATATGGGGAAGCTTAAAAAATCTATAAATCATGAGTACAAAAATGAACCTCACATAATTTTTATCAAATATGAGTTCACTAATTAAAAATACCAAAAAAATAACCTGTTTCATTTCTTCATGAAGAGCAAACGAACGTTTGCCCTTGATGCATGCAGTATTTGCCAAAGTAGAAGACAATTTCTTTCAAATCATTAGAATGACCATTCAAAATACTTAAGTCTTGGTCAAAGCAAAAAAGAAATGTTTACCATAACCCTTATCGACTTCAGGAATTTGAATACAGGAAACCATAGTTCTAAAATGATGGTAAGATGCTGCACAACAACCCCACCACGACCCACCCAAAACACACACGCACATACGATGTATAGATAACAGCCTCATATACAAGTGCATAATTATAATTGTTTTAAAAGCTACACAACTTTTCAATTTTTATTTCATCATTTCGTTCCTTTACTCATCACTCTTCTTACACATGTTCGTCATGGCAATTTTGAAACAAAACACAAATACCTGAATAGAAACTTAATGGATGTACAAAAGCAATCAAGAATAAATTCCATCAGACGATCGACGTTTAATTTGACACAGAGACAAAATGTGAAATGAATCTATCCGTGAAGGGGTTGGTGTAGCTCCACTTGCATACAATATTAGAGAGAGTCATCTTAGATGGTTCGGTCACATAAACGTCAACTATCTGATGATTTGGTTTGGAGAGTAGACATTTTAGATTCAACTTATATTAAGAAAGGCAGAGGTAGACCTTATCAGACTAGGGCATATTGTATAAAAAAAGATCTTAAACTATTAGAATTAAATAAAAATGACACTCAATAGGACACGATGGGAAAAAATGATTCATTTAGCCAGCCCCACTTAATGGGATAAAGGCTTGTTGTTGTTGTTGTAGAAAAATAGAGACGAAAAAATATTTTAAGATTGGCTATTATGATTAACAATGCCTGGTAATTCATAATTTCACATGCTAATTTATTTATTTTTGTTATCATTTTACTAGTTCAAGAGTTGTATTACGTTTGCATGAAGTGATTAGAAAGGGTTTTAATTTTAATTTATATTTTTAAACATTCAAAATTTAAACTTGAAAAAATATATTTTGCCTTTAAAAGCTTAGTGGCACTATTATGCAACTTCTTAGTTTGTTCACATAGTGTTTGTGTACTAAAATGCCAGATAGAAATCTCATACATATTAAATTTCATCAAGTATGCTCTAAATTAATACCATTTAGGCATTTCTTTAGCGTGATAACATTTCTAAGAATTTCTTGAAAAAACTAAATTTTTGTTTGATTAATTAACCCAGCAAATTTGTTGAATTAGGTCTAATGAGGATAGTCTTCAAAATTAAACTAAGAAAAAAAATACACACATGAACAACTTATTGCCAATTCTATTTTTAGCGTCATAACGAAAACACAACATAATCATTTATATTGAAGTTAAATCTTGCTTTTGATAAGTGTGCTAAAAATGTCATTGCATGATAATGGAAAACCAATTAGACAATAAAAGCATGATTGGCATGCACAAAAACTTCTAAAGGGGAAATAAAACAACAAAGTAAGCTAGTTTTGTTGGTATAAATCCTTGAAATCAAATTTAAATATTTACCATTGTTTTTTTAATCGCACAAATCCATAGTTTTGTTCATCAGCCTATCCTTTCTAAGCAAATTCCATCTAAATTAAATCTTAATTTGACATTTAAATAATATAAAGAAATATCCAGCCAATATACAAATTACATGTCAATAAAAAGGTAAACTTTTTGGCTCACCTGAAGAGCAAAGAACTTAGTGTTCAAATTTTGAGAATTCTGCAAAATGTGAACCACTTGGAGCCACATATCTTGGTTGTTCTGAAGGTCCCTTAGTATATGGTCTGCCGCTGCCCTCTATATAGAATATCAAGTGGTGCTAGGAAATTAGCTAACTATCGTAAAAAAATATCAATTCAAATGAAAATGTAATCATCAGACGATAAATGCATGTTCAAGAAAGATTAAGGGCATGATCGGGCAAAAATAAATGAACAGGCATTCACCAGATTTATGAATGCGATCAAGAAAACGCCCTCAGCTTTCAGATTCATTCAAACAAACTCAACATGAAAACCATAAGAGAACCTTAACCACAAGAAAGCTAGCACTTCTTGCAACAAGACCCGAGAAAAAGACATAAATAGTGTCATGCATGTACAAAGCTAAAAAATTCAGCACAAGGACGCATTCAACCGCCACAGAAAGAGCAATAAACGATATTATAAAAGCGAAAAAATAAAAGTTGCAACGATAATAATGAAAGACGAGTTAAGAAAATCGAGCAATAAATGTCAAATTAAAGGAAAGCCAAATGCACGTTCGACCAAAAACCCTAAACCTGACAGCGCCCAAAACAACAAAAAGTGCAACGAGCCGACATAGAAGCCATGCTCCAGGGGGCAGAACGATTCTAGAAAAAGAGAGACGGAGATAGCAAGTGCAGGTGGAGAGAAAGCACACCTCTTCTTTAGATCCCGTGCCATAAAAGGCAGCAACCGTAGCGTCGAGGAGCGGGACATCGATCGGCTTGCTCAAATCCCTCAGCTTCTCCGCCGCCATGGCGGATCGAGTACGTAAACCCTAGAAACGGTGGACGGGTAGAATCGCTTCCGAGGAGGAGAGTTCGAGGAGTAAAAGAAGCGGGAGAACCGAAAGACAGGATTACGAAACCCTAGTTCTGGCTTTATCGGGTCCAAAATGCGTCAGCGTCGAATGGGAGTTAGAAGAAAAGAGGGGGAAGGGATACGAGTTGAAGAGGTTCTTTCCCTCTCTTTTCCTTTTATGCCTCTCACCTCTCTCCGATAAAAAAAATGAAGCGAGAAAGGGTCGCTGGGCTCTGTACAGATATCTAGGGCTGTCAAAACCACCTTGTTGGCGGACAGCTCTTGTTGCTAGTAAAAAGCATGTGTTCTGCTTGTTAATTTTAAGTTAACGTGCTCGACACGAATTAAGATGTGTTCGTTCGTGTTCGGCTCATTTTGGCTCGAAATATGACTCATCAAATTTATATATATATTAAGTAGTATTTTAAAAAAATTTAATTGACTACAAGCTACAAAGATTTATAGTCAATTAAAATGTTGATTAAGAAAATAGAATAAAAATTATTAAATTAGATTCAAATGATGTATTAATATAAATAATAATTTTTAAATATTGCTCAAATCTTTATTGTCTTATGGCTAGATGATTATGGTTGTTAAAAGAACTCTTTGTTCGTGAACTCGCTCGTGTTCGGCTCATTTACACTCCTACAGATATCTAGAGCTCAAATGTTTTTTACACCGTTTGATTCGCACGGGTTCCAGCATTATTTTCGACTTCCATGGCCTCTCCACCTGTTTTTGGTCCTCAATTAAAAGCCTGCGCTCATAATAAATTAATTAATTTTTTGTAGGATTATTTTGGAAGTCATAAAATACATATTAACAAAGGCTTACATAAAGGGAAAAGCAACTTGAAATTTATGTTTTAATTTACTTTTTCCTAGAGTGTATTTTATCAATTACATCAAAACTATTGACAAAAAAAATAGAGGAGACTAAGGGTCTGTTTAGGGCAGCTTATAAGTGCGGCGTCGTTTTTGAAAACGTCGTCGTACCGTTTATTTTGTGCGTTTGGGGAGCTTTTTGGTAAATGGCATTTGAAAATAGGGTAAAAAGCGATCGTGGGTATCGACCCACGATCAGTGTTTTGAACGCCCGCTTTTACTCGACTGCCCTCCCTCGTGCCCTAATATTTGGCTTCGGACTCCTAATTCTGCCTTTGCTCCACTCTGCCTCAGCCGAATGAAGCTGCAAGCTCTGCCTCCACCAAAGCTCTGATCTGCCTCTGTCAAAGGAAGCTTGTTCCGCTCTGCCTCGCCGAAGGCAGCTTGCTCCGACCTTGGTAAGAAATCTCGATTTTCCCTCCTCTCATTCATCTATTTTTTCCTCTTAAATTCTTTCCCTGAGATTCTTATCCCTCGATTTTTAGGTCTGCCCTATATGTTTCCTTTAGCTCTGCTGTTCCTCCTCAGTAAGCTCCTTCTTCAACATTCTCAGAAGGTAAACTTCTTCGATCGCACATTTATTCCTCTTCTTCACAGTAAGCATTATTTCGTTTTCAAGGAGAGGTAGATCAAAGGATATGTCATGAAATATTCATTTACTTTTGATCTATTCTAATGTGATTCGTCCTTGTAAGTAAAATGATGATGTTGATTAGGGATTCGGGTTCATGCATCTGTTGTTTTTTAAAATGGGTTGTCAATTTGTTTGTGAAAAATTAAAAAAAAATGCAACCTTTAAGGTTCAGCTTAGTAAAAGTTTATCTTCTCATTTTAGATGTCTATTTCTGCTCTTCTTTTTATTACTTAAAACTATCAAATTTATTGTAAATATCACCAACCCATGTCATTAATTTCATGTCACAGAAAGCCTGAACATATAAGACCACAACTTTCTTCTATGCAATCAAAACCTGTTTGAAAAAACTTTGATGCATTGATTCATAAACATATGATATTAAAAATTCTTGAAATCATTATGATTTGCATAAGAATGTAGTATTTTGCTGTTGTATTTGACTTTGTATTTTTTTTTTTGAAATAAGGGTTGATGGGTAAACTCAAGTTTTATTTTGTAATATTGTCATATATATGTATATAAGATTGAGAACTAGCTGAATTTTTATTCAATATTGGAGTTTTAGGGTCATGTTATTAAATGCATTTTTTTATTTAACTTTTCACTAGTAAGTATCACAATGAATAAGGGCAAAAAAGTTGGATCATCTGCGATGCGGGACAAGGAAGCAACAAATATTTGATTTGATATCTGTCTTAAGGATGTGGAGCTATGAAATAAACCTACGACATATTTTGACAAAGAATGTTGGAATAATGTTTCTGTCAAATTTAAAGAACCCACAGACAAAGACTACGACATGATGAAATTTAAGAACAAGTCTGATCAATTAAAGAAGGATTAAAAATTTTGGAAAGAACTTAAGAGAGGAACTACAGGTTTGGGTTGGGATCCATTGAAACGAATGATAGATGCTCATGAGGAGTGGTGGGCTGAGAAACTACAGGTAAAGACTTACCCTATACTATTTCTTTATTTCAATTTGAGTTATATTGAAATGATTTAATTAATTAACTTTTCTTCACCATGCAAGTCATGCCAGCAGCTAAGAAATTCAAAATGAATGGTATTGATCCAGTAATGGAAGAGAAGTTGGATAGTATGTTCAAAGGGTTTGTTGCAACGGGAGCACATGCTTTCACCCCAACTGAACATGAGTTTATTGGCATAGCTAATGCTTTTGGAATAATATAAGTGGCTCAGGAGAAGTGCCTTGTCAAATTCATAGTTTAGTTGAAGAAAGGCTTGTTGAATCCTCATCCATTCCAAAACGGCGTATGGTGGAGAAAAAGAAGAAAGGAGCGGCTTTTTTCAGAAGCACAATAAAAAAGCTTGTTGAATCCTGCTCGGTTAAGCTTTCTGCATCACAGGATATATACGTTTAGGGGTGCTTCGAATCCTAAATACACATGTTGAGGTGAAGGAAGATAGAAAATTTTATCTCAATTGTGTTAAGTTGCTATAAGATTCAGTCCATAGAGAAATTTTTGTGAAGTTGGAGGCAGAATATCAAGTCAATTTTTTATGTTCCTTTATGGAGAACTGAATGTTTAGAAAGCTAGTCGTTTCGTTATCTCAAAACTGATTGTATTGTTGTAACGTGGATTGTTATTTGTTTTCCTAGCACTTCTTTTATTTCACTCTTTATATTTAACTGGATGTTTTTACTCAAAATTTATTGTATCAATTATACTGATTATATTGTTGCATCTATATGTCTTTAAATGTTTGAAGGTACTAACTATTATCTTTGAACTATTTTTTGTAGGATGGATCCAAAATGTTTGCACTATGTTAGAAAGATTGTGTTTATTCTTACTTTGTTATATGACTACTACTTCACATACATCGAATGAACTCTATGTATGACATCGACATTGTTAGTGATAAATGGGTCAGTGAGTTACTACAAGGCCATCCGACACGTTTTTCAAACATGTTTCATATGACGAAAGAGATTTTCATTGATCTGCTCTACGAACTACAACACCATCATGGTTTGAATGACTCTACTAGAATGACATCAAGGAGGTGTCAGCAATTACACTCTATATTTTATCTTATAAAGAGTCCATTAGAGGAGCCATTGAGCAATTTCAACATTCATCGGAGACTATCGGTAGGTATTTCTCCATTGGTCTGAATGCACTAGTAAGTTTAGCCTCTAAGATAGTTAAGTCTGAAGATCCCACACTTCAATCCATCCCTACACAAATTGTGAATGACAATCGTTATATGTCGTTTTTCAAGGCATATCTTAAACATCTTATTACTAACTTAAACTTAGGCAACTCTCATTCATTAATTGCTGAAACATTTTTTATATTTAGGATTGTATAGGAGTCATTGATGGAACTCACATTGATGCACGTGTATCTGGAACCGATAAAGTAGCCTACATTGGACGTTGTGGTTCTCCCACACAGAATGTGATGGTCATTTGATATTTTAAAATGTGTTTTACATTTGTGATGGCCGGAAGAGAATGCAGCGCTCACAATAATCGTGTTTTTAAATTTGCAACAAGGCGTCAAACTCATTACTTCATATACCCCCTCCCCGTATGTTGTTATAGCAAATATATCATATATTTCTAAGTCGTTACTAAAATATGTATTTCGTGCAGGTAAGTATTATCTAGTTGACATCGGATATCCTTTATAAAGGGGTTATCTAAAGCATTATGTCGACACGAAGTACCACATCCCGGACTTCGAGAGGTCAAGCGGGGTTGCACGTGGTAGAAAGAAAATTTTTAACAAACGACACTCCTCTTTACGTGGTGTCATTGAGAGGTCATTCGGGGTATGGAAAAAGAAGTGGATGATATTACGTGACATGTCAACCTACCCATTTAAGAACCAAGTAAAAATAGTTGTGTCAACAATGGCTCTGCATAACTACATACAACGACACCACTCATGCTCTGATGAGGATTTTGCATCAGTAGATGAAAACCTGCATCATATTCCACAAGAAGAATTTGAATTTTATATTGGACATCCCATACCCCAGGATGAATCAGAACATCCTTATAGGTGCAAAGGTGAAGGTGCAAGGGAAATGACGACATTGCAAGATCAGATAGCAGACAAAATTGTGCGATCATAACACTGCTTCTCATGGGTGCAGTTGTTGTATAGCAAAGTTCAAAGTCAGTTTTTTGAAATAACAATTTTTTGTACTTTGGCGAAGTTCAAAGTCAGTTTGTGTTAATCTTTTTTTTAACATTTGTTGAATCTTCTGTATATTGACACATATTGATGCAAGAGCAGAATTTAAACTTGAGACTCTTGCAATTTTGCTATGTTTTTAAGTAGAAAATTTATTTCTATTTTCTAAACTTGTCTTTACTTCATTTTATTTTCCTATAACTGTTTATGTTTGGATTATGAAGTTTAAACCGTGCTCGAAATTTAGATTCCAAAGTTTTTTATTATGCTATTGAGATTGATAACCACAACTTTTAGTTAGTTTACCTCAGCGAAATGTTAATGCATAAGAATTGTGTGCTTTGTATGCCAATGCACAAATTTTTTTGTCCGCAATTTTCTAGCCAGAAATTTGATTTATGTTGCTGAAGTAATTGCTGAAAGAGCTTTATCCTGGCAATTGATGGTTTTTGAAGTAATTGATGGATTCTGAAGTAATTGCTGAACCTGTTTGAGTTATGAAACCTACATATAGCCAAACATACCCCAATTTATTACTTGAACACATATGTAAAGTGGCGTGCTCCTTTTCTTTCTATTTGATTATAATCTTATAGACTGTTTCAGCAATTTGCTGAATTTTCAGGAATTTATGTATGAATGAAGTTACCCTGTGTGATTTCTGGATTTTCTTGAATTCATATATGGAAAGATTATGTATGAATGTATGTAAATGCGGTGCTGGGCTTGATGGTTGCTTGTTTGATTTTTATCTTCGGGTTGCTTCTTTGGTTAATATTTTTATTTTTTAGATGCAAGAATAATGTCTTGATTTAAATGGTTTCTTAAGATTGTGAGATATGATAATGTTATTGTATGAACTTTAATTGCTCTATATCTAAATGGAAGAAAATTTAAATCAATTATGTGCATAACTTTTCTTCATTCTTTGATGGTTAATTATATCCTATGGAAGGATATGTTTACGGTTATAATAATTGTATGACAATGAGCTCGAGGTATTCAGAGAAGTCAAGGCAAGTGATGTGCCGATGTGAGCTACCGTCATTGCTACTCATGTCACGACAGACACATAGCTACAGACGGCAATTCTATAGGTACCTGCGGTGGGGACAAGGATCAGAAGATTGCAAATTCTTCAGGTGAGCCAACGATGCAACTGTTTCTATGCTATCCCAATTCGACACAGCTGCTAAGAGTTCAATAATACCACAACGGGAGATCACCACATGTGGTTCGAGTTCTTCCGTTTCTACGATATCCCAGTCGGACAGTTTTGCTCAGAGTTTTGAGGTATCGGAACCGGGCAACAGTCATCACGATGTGCTTTTACATTTTAAAGTCAATATTGTCATATTTTTTCCTTGTAATTTTAACATGTTATTTTTTATTTTTTGGGGGAAATATTATAATATGTATTAGTGTGTGAATGTATGTTTCAATTTCGTATGTCTTTGTGTTTACTTGATATAATCAGAACTTTTTGAGTTATATAAATGTCAGTCAACACTTTTCCATTTTCATGTTGTGATATTTGTGAAAATAATAAATTCTATGACACTGTTTGGTTTTGAACTAGAAAAAATTGCAAATAAGCTATTTACCAAAAGCACAAACCAACAACTAAATACCTTATTCAGAACAGGGACAGAATGGTCATTTTTCCAGAATAAGTTATTTTTCATACGCACAAACCAAACAGCCAGACAACTTATCCAGATCAGCTGCTCATCAGCAGATTATCAAAATCAGCTGCTTATCAGCAGAAGCTGGATAAGCTACAGCTGCCCCAAACAGACCATAAGGTTCATATGACATCCCAAAAATAAAGACATGGTGATGCGAAACCACAATATATATATATATATATATCAAAGAAATTTGATAGAAGTAGCATGATAAATATAATGCAACAAATAAAAAATTAGTTTGAATTACCAAAAGCCAATGTCATGTTGTTCTTAATTGAGATTTGTCTTTTCATGTTAGTATGAATAAAGGTTTGATTCTCTACACGATAGACAATAAAAAAAATGTATTCAAAATTTTTTTTATTATTTTCCCTCTAAATATTTAAATAATGCAATAAAAAAAGAATGTTGAACTTTTTAGTGTTGGAAGATTCGTTGTGGTCGAGTAATAATTTAGCGTCTTAGGGAAGATTTAGCACACAAAAAAAAAGTGAAGTAGACATGAGGAGACACATCGATTCTTTGCGTGAAAAATCCTAGATAAGAAAATAAACACTGGATCTATCCCAATTAAAATGATTAACTATGTAATCATAAGTTTATAGGCTCACTCTCCTCTTGAATTTGATGAGATTGAATTATAATGTCGATGTACAACGGTAGTTCAATAATAATAGTTGTAACAGACCATAAAGGTCGTAGTTGATTGTTATAAAGGCAGGTGTATGTCAAGAATGTTGTAAATAGTGGTTGTAACATCAACCGGTCGTATAGGTGTTGACCTCACTTTTTGTTGAGGTCTAGTCTTCCTTCATCGGATGCCTAGGATCTAGCCATAAGATTTTCCTGTTGACTATTCCTAGAGGACTAGTAAGAGAACCTTCAACCTTAGAAATTTTAAATGTCTCTTTGCTCTTTTGGAGTTCCACATGTTGGTTCTAACCTCTAGCACTTAGTAGGTGGAGCCAACATAGGGGAGCTCAAGAAGAGTCCCCATAAGACTATTTGGCCTTAGGGTTAGCCCTGAGTGGTGTGGTCTTGGTCAGTCTTGCATAAACACACTTGAAACCTCTCACCTTCACTCACACCCTAAACCCATTACCAAACATCTTAGCCTACTTCCCCACTCTTTCGAAAACTCATGTGGATGGTCCCCAAACCCTTCACCTTATGCTAGGGTTTGGCTAAGACCAACNAACATAGGGGAGCTCAAGAAGAGTCCCCATAAGACTATTTGGCCTTAGGGTTAGCCCTAAGTGGTGTGGTCTTGGTCAGTCTTGCATAAACACACTTGAAACCTCTCACCTTCACTCACACCCTAAACCCATTACCAAACATGCTAGCTTGATCCCTTATTATTTTGGAAACTCATGTCGATGGTCTCCCAAACCCTTTGCCCTAGGTTAGGGTTTGGCTAAGACAAACACATGGAGGATCCAAAAATAGGGATTACCTTAGTCTTATGGCCCAATAAGGGTAATTCTATGAATCTTCAATTGACGTAATTCTACCAAAATTCCTAATTTTGGCCTTTTGCCCCAAAACTTTTCCAAATTTACCAAAATGCCCCTCATGGCACAAAAATTCCCAAAATCATTCCAAACATCCCCAAAATTAATATTAGCCACCTATTGGACCCAATTTGACCAAATTGACCAATTTTGACCAAAATCAAAATTTTACCCCTAAATGTCTAAAATCTCCAAATCCATCCTAAATTCCACCAAATTGATTTAAAATTTCCCAAATTTCAATTCCAAGTCAAATTTTATCATATCTGAGCCAATTTTGAACCAAATTCAAGCCGAATTGAACCCAATTTTATGCTCAAATTCCAAGCTCAAACTAATTTCCCCAAAATTAACCTAACCTCAAAATTCCATCAAATTGAACCTTGTGATCAATTCAATGGGCCCAATTTTATCTCCTAAACTCTTCATGACATCCTCATGGACCTTTTTGACATTTCAAACAATTTTTAAACCAAGGTCAAACCAAGCCTAAGACCAACTTTTGGCCCAAACTCTAATTTTGAACCTAAGCACCAAAATCAACTTAAACCTTTTGTATTAACCAAGCTTAATCTTGTCCTACCATGTTTAGCCCCCTTGGATGATAATCAAATCAGCTAAGACCCAATTTTGAATCCATGTACCAAGGGTCCCTTAGATTAAGGAGTCATTTATCCTAATTTGGTTAAACTCTTCACCCCATGTCATCATCCATCAAACTTTAGGGCTAATCACAATTAAACCTCTCCCTTGATTCCTTGAGCCAGCTAGCCACCTCCCCTACCCTGGTCGGCTAGCCTAGTGGCCGGAAAACCCAAAACTGAGAAGGCTCCCGCATGAACCAAGCTTCAAATTCACCCATCCAATGTGGCTCACCACCATTGGCCATTGGTTTTGTTCAGCCTTCCACCTAAGCTCCACTTTGCACCTACTAGCGAGCCTAATTGGTCACTCCTTTCTCCTCTATTTAAACCACCCCTCTCATGGCCATGAAGAGAGTGCTGCCAATTGTTTAGGGAGAACATTCCAAATTGCTCACAGAGCTTCCTCCAGCCTTCCTGAGTTCAACCCAACCATTTTCAACCACTGAAATCCACTGTTCATGCTCAATTTTATCACCCAAATCTAGGGCTTTTTCACCCACTACATTAAACTCCCTCAAATTCTAAATTAACCATCCAAAAGCTTCCTCAGACCAAATGAGAAAGTTCCCCATCAAAACCCCTCTCTGTTGAGCTCTCTAACCCACTTCTAGTCTAAGATTGCACCACCTGTTGGTCGAAATCCTACTTAGACCTTATACCAGAGGGAACTAATGCTTCTAAGAGGTTCGTTGGACTCAACGAAAACTTCCACCCAATTAAGGTCTCACCTCTTGGGCGAAGGTATATTTCAAATTCTCTAATTTTGCTCTCAGTTTCATCAATTGTGAAGTGAACTTGTATTTCATACACATGTAGCCGTATAGATAGGTTCGCCTTGATTAGATGAAGCTATAGAAACAAACCCCATGTGATTTGGTTAGTTGAGTAAAGAGTAAGATCTTAGGGTTTTAGTGCGGACAGTTCTCGATTTAGAACAGACGGGGACGATGAATAGATGTCGTCCATTCACACATCTATTGATCCACGGTGGAGGAGAAATCGGGCGAGAGATATATTGGTGAACAACTGGACGTGTAACATTGTTGAGGTGTAAAGCACAACGAATCAAAACGTGTTGTGTAGTCTTTCAGAGCCGTCGTAGGTTGACGTGGATGTTGCGTTGATAAGTAGAAAATTGAGGTATTTTTTATTTAATTAAAATAAATAAATTTTAAAAATTCATAACTTGGTGTAGAAAAATTATAAAAATAAAATAAAAATACCCACATGCTCAGTGGACAAAGAAGAATATCAGGGACCAAAAATAAGAATTATATGGCATGTATTTTATTTTTATGTAATTAAATACTATCTATCTTATTTTAATTTTAAATAAATAAATAATAATCACCATGTTTTGAAATTTTGGGGGTTTTTTCCTCTTAATAGTAGGAATGTTCTCTAATTTTTTCAAAATTAGAGAACATCTATAGCCAAGAAATGCTCATTTTCAAGCCCAATTGTCTACTTTTACCTCAATTATTTATTTAAATTAAAATATAAATAAAATAATATGAGACTTGTTTTAGTAGGTTTTCTTTGGTCAAAGGACTCTAAGAAAAATATAAATTAAGTTTAAATATTTATGTACATTACTATAGCTAATTAAGTCATTTTAACCATAAAAACTAAAATAAATATAACATAATTCAAAAATTACAAAAAAATGGTACCACACTATAAATAATGATTATTTTAACTTATTGTAAAAATTTGAAATCCATTTGAATTGATTTGACCACTAAAGTTACTTTTTCAAGTAAATGGAATTTTTGCATTCAAATAATTATAATAAATAAAAAATAATTAGAAAAATTATGAAATGTGATTTTCCAGTTCCTTGTGACCAGGAGCATCTAGAAAAAATAAAATAAAAATAAAAATAAATAGTTAATTTTCTACTTTTTAAATTAAAAATAATTAAAAAATAATTAAAAATAATAAAAAATTACAAAAATATGAAAATGCCAAAGTAATTTCTAATTGTTCCCTAATCACTTAGGACCCCTTAATATATTTTTCCTTTTTTTTTCTAATTTAGTTATGTATTTTTAAATGCTAAAAATATATTTTTCTTAATTTTTCACTAAAAAAATTATAACAAACAAAATAAAAATTGGAAAAATGAAAAGTTTGTTTTTCTTAGTTTGTTGTACTTAGGGAGATTTAATAAAAATATAAAAAATATTTTTTTGAAATTAAATCATATTTTATTTTTAATTAATCACTAAAAATCAATAAATAATTATAATAGTTAAAATATAATTTGGAAAATCATGATTTTTTTTCCAAGTGGTCCTTGACCTGGGTGAACCTCCAATAATTTTCTCATTAACAGAAAATTTACTTTGATTGATTAATTTAATTAACATTGAAAATTTTTATTTTTGATCTAAAATAATTATATAAATTAAATTAAATTAGAAAAATCATAATTTCTTCCCTGATATCTTAATTGACTTATGACTGGAGTACCATAAATATTCTTAAGTCATTTGAGTTGTATTAAATGAGGTATGAGGTGGGGAGTCATAGGGGCAAAATTGTAATTTTGAGATTTTGATGACTTCATTAAATTTTAGGTTGTTAAGTTAAAGGGAAAATGGTTAATTTTTATCATAATAAACTCTTTGGGATGGTTGAAACATAATGAGTTAATAGGTAGAAACCAACTTGTCGTCTTTTCATAATAAGGGTAAAATTATAATTTTATAAATTGTTATGACTTTGAGGATTATTCAATTGGATGATACTAAGGAAGTGAGCTTAAGCTATGAAGATAATAAGTCACTTATTTGAAGCCCCTAGTTGGCGACTAGTGATAAGCTTGATCTTTTGATAAGAATTAAATACCTTTAATTTAATATTTTGATTATTACAAATCTACCCCGAGATTGAGTTTAAGGGCTTAACAATGAACTAGGATTGATATTTAAAATTGGTTTAATGTGGTTTAGAAAAGAGGAACACAATTAATTATGAACATTTGTAAAACACTACAAGTCCAACTCCAATTGTGGGTATAAGAGCTTTAATTACTTGAGCTTGCCTTAGAAGCATCCACTTATTTAACTCTTAAATAAAACATCAAGTGAACGTCCTAGCACTCCATTATTAAGATAGTTGAAATATTAAGGTTCACCGAGCATAGGGTGTTTTAAACCACTGAAATTTAATTTAACTTCAGGTGATTAATTGATCAACATATTAAGTCCAAATGAACTCGAAAATAGTTCAAAGGGCTCTAAAGTTGTTTAGGGTTATGTCCCGAACACTTTTATGATTTTTTGGATATTTTGAAGGACGATTGGACTTATTTTTCTTTGCTCAATAAAATCATCTATTAAAACTCTTAAGAACCCCCAAGTTATGCCTCGTGACTCGATAATTCACATAAATCAATAGAAATACCCTACACTACTTATCATATATTAATTGACCCAATACTTAAGGATTTGAGTCTTCCCTAAAGTATTTAAATCCATGTGGGCAATTGGAGATATTTATTTTTGCCACAAATGGATCATCGAGCTTTTGTAAGTCTAAGGTTTAGGTGGCTAGGGCAATGACGATAATGCTAATGTGTGCCAAAATAAGAGATACGGTGTGGGATTTAGTATAATATCTCTTACCTCAAGGAACTTTAATAAAAGGAGAGAATAAGGACCGGTGATATTATTCGACGACTCTTAAGAAGTTAATTGCCTCTGATACTATTAGGTTGTTTGTAATCCTAGCTCGATCGGAGTAACTAACCTATGGATTGCGCTATTCTACAAAATGTTTTAAATAAAATTCTTATTTGTGTGATAAAGTAAATTATACATGCATGAAAGTTAAGTTTAAAAATGAAAATTTGTAAAGGTACGTGGTTAGTCACTTAGATCGAGGTTATGATTGCCCTCCGTAGATGATCAGATTGGTAGTTCTTACTTAAGGTCAGGTAGCACACATACCAGCTTTGAGCCCCCACATTTATCAATGTCTTACACCCAGTCCTGATATTTTATATGTTACTGCGGGTTTTATTTTACTCGTGTTTTCTTACGTCTCATTTTCTAACTTTTTCTCATACAGGATGTTCTCGTTTACTTTCTTGCAATTTATTTAAATTTCCTACGACTATATTATCTTTTATGATGCTAATAATGTGATGTGGTGGATTTTTGTGTGTTACTTTTGTAAATATTTTTCAATATTACAAAATACACATAACAATTATAATAATAAATATGTAATGTATCCTTAATAAAAATAACTTTAATAAAAATAATTTTGTCTTTTAAAAATATTTAAATTATCAAATCTCATAATTATAATGCAAGTATACATATCACTCAAGTATTAAATGACTCTAATGGAGTACTAGATATCGATCTCACGTGGAAGTTGAAAATGTTTATAGCTAAATTCTTATGACTATAATGTAAAACACAACTCAAACTAAAATACTAAACTATGAAATTTGAATCTAAAGCAATTAAGTGTATGCTAAATAAAATGCAGTTAAAAGAACCGAGTTAATTAAAATAATTGCTAAACTTTCAAAAGAAACTTACGAAAAACTAAACAAAGTTTTTATAATGAAGAGTTCAAATTTAAGAAATCATACTTTTACTTTATAATGAGTATATGGATTATGAGATATTAAAATCATTTACAAATATATAAAATTGCTTTGTGTCAAATAGGAGCAATCATATTATTTACACTCTTCTAAGTGTATAAAGAACATTGACAAATCAAGAGTTTGGTCCCTAATTCTGTGACTAGGTTGGGAGGATACTAACTACCACTCCAGAGCTTCCACTACTCCCTCTCCCGAAGGCTAGTAGTCTCACATTAGTTTCCAATCAACTGGAACAAATTGAGGATTTTAATTTGTCACCTTAAAATCTCAAATTCTGCATTCAACAAAGTATATTTCCTTATTTATTTGCACTCAACCCCATGTATGACATTTTTTTCCCATGGAATCAGATGTGATTCTCACTATGTTATAGAAATCAAAGCTCTTTCGGATCATATGTTTCTCAACATATTTTAATATTTCAATTGGCTAGATCAAAAAGTAAATGAAGATCGGAGTTCAAATCATCACAAACTTTTGACATTTAAAACCATATAAAACAAAATTAATCTTCACAAAACCATATCTCAAAGTAGGTAGAATGATAAATAAGAGTGCTTAGATTTCATGAGGAGGAAACAACAAAACACAAATTTCATATATAAAGACGAGTTTACAAAAATAAAGAAATAAAAGACATAACTTATCATAAGTCTTTCCAAGTAAATCCCTAGTAGTTCTCTTCAAGCACTTTCCCTCCTTACATGCAATCTCAATTCTCTCTTAGAAGTGTAGTGAAGAAGAAATCTCTCATCTTCCTTCTCCCCTTACAACCCTAGAAGAAAATCTCCAAGCCATTGACTTTCTCTCTCTTTCTTCACGCCTCCTTTGAACCTTCTAACTCTCCTCCTTCACTCCTCATATGCTCTCTCACACTCTCTCTTCATGTCATAGACTTCCCTCTCTTTTATTATAAGCTAGCTCCCTAAAAAAAATTCAAAATTCCCTCCAAAATTCTATCCAAAAGTCAACCCTTTTGAATTTCAAAAGATATGTCTTTTGATCAAAGAGACACATCCCTTCATAAAAGAACCTTTCAGAGTGTCTAGATGCATTGAATCACTCTATGGGCGTTTAAAACAAGTGGCCCCTTCTAAATTTCTGTAAATTTTATCCCGAACTGCCTTAATTCGTAAAAAGTCGTCTCTGGAGCTTTAAACGCTAGTTCAGGCGTTTCAGGTGCCAACTTGCTTAAGATCGTGCTGTTCTGGGTTTTAGCGCTTCAGGAACCAAATTTGGCACTTCAGACACCAACTATCTATAAAATGGTGCTTCAGACACTAGCTCTCTGTAAAATGGCGCTTTAAGCGTCGTTTTGTCGCTTCAGGCGCTAGAATGACAAAATTCACTATTTTGGCTCTAAATTTTGTTATTTTTGCTACTTTTATTCTAAATGCTTAATATTGACATACCTTCAATAAAAACATGAAAATACCCATCTTTAAAGTGCAATATCACCAAACATAAACATAAAACATATACTTAAAACAACACATTGTTTTGGTATATCACCATGCAGCGGTAGCAGAGGCCCAGGTACGCATTTATGTTTTTTACGCAATGTAATTTTAGTTATTTACTTTACAACATTTTCATACTTGCATTTATTTACCTTACCTGTAAAAATATACTAAAACATGTTTTAAAAAATAAACAACATTTTTTAAAAAAATAATAATATAACAATTACATAATATGTCCTTTTGAATTTACGGGAGTCGTTCGGATGAGGAAATCTATGGTTTCTAATGAGATCTCCCCAGTTTAAATGAGCTTAACAACTCATTTAGACTAAATAAATTTAAGAGAAAATAGTGGTACCCAAATGATGGAATCTTGTGATCCTAATCGGTGTAGCTCTAATCAACTTTAACCTCTCATAATGCTTGAACAATAACAAAACTAAAACACCGAAACACACATGGTAAAACCTTTTGAACCTTAAACCTTAGGACTGCTATTTCGAATAGGAGCTTAGAGTTAACGTTGTGGACAGCATGACAAGGATGTACAGAAGAACAACTTTGAGAGAGAAAGCAGATCTACGACAACAATCTCTTCTCTAGAATTAAATAACAAACTATAGGATTTTGAGGTTATTTGTCTAGTGCAACATAAATCCTCACTTTATCCTTAGGCATTTGTATAATCATGTTGTGCAATTTAAGCTCTAACTCACCTTAGGCTCTGAGTTTGTCGGTCGTCACGTCATAAATTCTCCTATCCTACAAGACATTTGTATGATTGTGTCATGCAAATATAAGTCTAATTAATAAAATTGACAGGATGAAACACTTAATAATATCTTTTCAAAATTGAAGTTAAACTATAGGATAACTTGTGAAATCACCAATATTCTTCTCATGATCTGTGACATCCCTAAAGTTTCTCCCTTTGGATTTTATAATAATTGTTCCAAACTTGAGCTTTGCCCAATTGATACTCCTTTATCCGACCTTAAAAAGTCCAACCCTTTGAAATTCTTGAAGACTATACTTTCTGATCTAAATTGAGAGTTTTCTTAGGTGACCTCGGTCATTTAAGATGCAATTAACTATAAGGGGCTTGCCCTTATAAGAAACTTTAGAACTCAACTTAATATAACCCTATTTAGTTTTTTGTATTATATTGAAAAAATTTGTCGGTCAACATAAAAAGATTTCGTAGACTAAAATGAATGTCATAATTTTTTTAGTTTATTTAATCGAGCTTCATTAGCAAGTGCTGTGTTTATTCCTATGGGTAGATGCATCGCTTGCAGTGTTGTGCTCGTTTATTTAAACTATTGTTTATATGAGATCAGCTAGGTCACGTATTTTTAAAATTAAATATGATTTTCCAAAATTATATATATATATATATATATATATATATATATATATATATATATATATATATATATATATATATATATATATATTAAATGAAATATACTTTCCCAATTTGGTGGCCGACAATAGGTCATAGTTAAAAAATTGTGATAGTAGTTGGTCATTTAGGTCGTAGATGGTTATTTTAGGAGCATTTGTTAGCCATAGAGGCCATAGTAGAGTGCAAGAAGAGTTGTGGGCCATATAAGTAGTAGTTGGTCACATATGTCATTGTGACGAGCTGTGATAATGTATGTAGAACATAGATGTTGGAGTTTGGATTTGCATGAGTTATGAGTCACGTAAGTCATAATTGGGCACATAGGTCATATTAGTGAGCTGCAATAACATTTGTAGGCCACAGAGACTAGGCTTATGAGATAAATGAGCTGTGAGTCACGTAGGTTGCAATAGATTACATATGTTATAGTGGTGAGCTATATTAACATCCGTAGGACATAGAGACTGTAGTTGAGAGTTACATGAACTGTGGATCACGTAGGTCATAATTGGTCGTGTATGCCATAACAGTGAGTCATAATATTGTTCGTAAGCCATTATGACAAGAGTGAGAGCTACATGAGATGTGGAACACATAGTTACAATTGGTCACCAAGGCCTTAGTGGTGACTCATAATAACGTTCATAAGCCATAAAAGGTGGAGTTGGGAGCTACACGAGCTATGGATCACGTAGGTCGTAGCTAGTCACATAAACCATAGTGGATAGTTGTAATATTATTGATATGAGGCAAAATCATGCTTCTTTTATGTTAAATGATGTGTGTTCTTTCTTATTTATCATGATATTACGCTTGAAGAAGGTTCCTTGTGGTATTTTTTAGGTTATAATGGTTGAATGCGCTTCCCGAAGTAAAATACAGTGCACTCTATAGAGTTGGCTAGAAATAAACTCACCCAAATGCGGCATAATTGCATTGCCTTTGTAGGTTTTTTGACATTGTTAAGATCGTATTCAGCGTGGCTATGTTGGTTATGGCTTGGTTATACTAGATCTAGGCGAGGTTACGTCAGATCTAGGTGTGGACACACCACCATGGGATATGTTCTCATTTTGGCAAGAAATTTCATGTTGCATATGCTGAGGGCTATAAAAGTAGAAGCTAGAGCATGACCTAAAGGAGTTGAAACAGACATGGAGATGTGTCCTACAATAAGAGGAGGGTTTCTAGTTCTATCCCTGGGGCTTTCTTCTTCCTTCTTTAGGTAGAAAGCTGCTATGTCACTTTCCCTTTGAGCTTTGAGAGAATTTTGTGAGTAGAGATTGAGTCCTGGAGTAATTATCTCTATACATAGAGGAGTAGGCGTATTTTGGAGATTAATTGCATGGTCGTAAGTTTTATACTTTCCTGCACTTATTTTTCTTCAATATTTTCAATGAAAATTTACCAAAATTTTCATCTCTTGTCGAGTAACTAAATCTCCTTCATGCTCCTGTGATATTAGGATAAGATGTTTCTCATTGTTTTCTTCATGTGTTTTCCCCTCTTGACATATGAATGTTGTTGTATTAACCTTTCTCTTGATATGTTTTAATGGATAAATAAATTGAAAATATATTTTTATTTCAAAAATTCATTTTTTTTCATGTCTCTCTCACTTCAGGGAACTCAGAGAAATGAATTTCATATTTTTATGATTTTTATTTTATTTATTATAATTATTTTATTCACAAATTAAGTATAATGCATTTAATCATTAAAAATACCTTTTTACACCTTTATAAATTTACAAACACTTATTTAAGTTATTCTCTATAGTTAAAATCATATTTAGGTCAAATTGGAGTATTTTCATATTTTTATATTTTTTAATATTTTAATTATTTTCAAAATTAGAGAAATAACTGAAAAATAAAGTTTTTTTAACTCCAATTTTATTTTTTTTGAAGTTCCTCTGGTCTCAAAAAATACTCCAAACTAATTTTTATAATTTTCTGATGTTCTTTTTATTCATTATAATTATTTTAAACTAAAATTATTATTTACTTAGACAATAAATTTTTATATTAAAAATA
>NEWO01000177.1:390564-434782 GCA_003013225.1 Phalaenopsis aphrodite
AATAGTTTGGGATTTTGATATTTAGAATAAGATTGATGTACTTATGTTTGTATTTTTATTTATTTTTATGTTATGTAATCTTTTTATGAGAAAAAGGAATGAGTATGTAATTGAACTTTTATTTAGTGTATTTTGTGGATTGTAATGTGATGTAATGTTTATTTTCATTTTAGTATTTTTGTTTAGTATCGTGATTATGTTAGGAAATGTTGTGTTTGCTTTAGTTCAACACTTGTTTCAAAATTTCATTTCCTAGAAATTCCTCTAATGATTTATATGTGTAGAAAGCTCCTAATATTTCAGACCAGGTGAAGTTAAAATTGGAGAAGACCTGCAGAAATTTCAGAATGATAAAGATGCCTACAATACTGAGGTATGATTTATATTTATAGTATTTTCTTTCCACCTTATTTCATATTTAAAAACTTAAGTTTGGGGGAGGGAAGAAAAAGATTAACTATTAGATGTCCTCTATTTCAATATTTTCAAAAATTATTTGTATGATTTTATGTAGTAAATTTAATTCAGGTACTATATTTTTTATAACTATTTAAGTATTATGGTAGATTTAAAGAAATATTTTTGTAATGAAAATTAATTTTGTAACTTAAGATATTTAGTATAAGAGAATAAAATTATAGTTAATTATTTAAAGTAAAGGAAACTATATTTTAAAGTATTAAGAATCTAGAATTTCAATTGAGAAGAAAAGATTGGATCTCAATGATGTAAAAGCTATGAAATACTTATAAGGTAAGAAATGCTTTGAGTTTCAAATTTAGGGAAAGAAAAGTGAAGTTCAAAATCATTAAAGGCTATCCAGATATAATAATCCTTACTTGAAAAAAGAAAAAGAAAGGATTGAAAATAATCCCTGAAAAGAAAAGAAAAATATATAGAATTGAAAGCAATCTAAATGAAAAAGAAAAAGAGAAAAAAAAGAAAAAAATGAAAGTGAGGAGGAGCTTGAGGAAATGCCTAATAAAAAATTGGCTTCACTGGACCTACCTAAAGGGAAAGCTTGAATACATTCATGAACTTATATTTATGGAATAGATCTTTTTACTAATAGAGTTCTAATGAAGTTCTTATCTTTTGGATATTCTAGTGACTTAATATTGCAATCTATAGTCATTCTTGAAATAAACAGAAAGCTAGAACTCTTAAAACTTGATGACTAGATAATCTGATGGATACAGAGTTAATTCAATCACTTGAATATTTTCTGAAAATCTCACTATGATATTTATCTAAATCAAACTTATAGTGTTTCTGAATTAAAATATTACTGCAGTAGATCATAACTTTTATTTAGTACTAAAATTACTTGAGGACAAGTAATAGTTAAGTTTGGGGGATTTTGACCAAAGGAAAATATGTTGAGGTTTTCATACTTCTTTTATACTGTTTTTAATGATATTGCACTTTAAAGAAATGTATTTTTGATGTTTTATTGCAGGAATGATGAATTAGGGTCAATGGAGCAAAAAGATGCAAAAAGGAGCGAATTTGGAGCAAAAAGGAACAAAATGTGGAAAAACTGCACAAGGGCGCCGACAGCGAGAATTTCCCAAGGCTACAGGACAAATTCTCTAGAAGGCCGCCGACGGCGCCATCGAGGCCGCCGACGGCGGGATCGACGGTTATGTGACATATACAATGGATAAGACCAGATTTTGGAAGGGTGCGTAAGCAACTCTTAGGAAAACTCATCCATATCTTTAAAGAGAACATTTTTGGCTGAAAATAAAAAGAAGAGAGAGAGGAGAAGGAAGAAGAGAAGAGGAGAAAACTTTTGGAGACCTGGAGGTTAGATAGGTTCTATTTGAGCTTGTTAGAGCGTGTAATTGTGAAGAATACTTCGAGAAATTGGAAGAGTGGAGGGAAAGTGAGAGATTTCTTCCTCCTTGCTACTTCGAAGAGGAATTCTGGGTGCTGTAAAGAAAGGAAGAGATTTCAGAGGAACTTCGAGGAGTGTTCTTGGGGAGAAATTTAGAGATAAGTTATTTACTTTTTATAGTTTGTATGGCTTTAATTTCAATTATGAATTCCAAGTTGTGTTGTGCTTTCCCCATGAGTTCTGAGTAGTTTTCTCTGTCTTTCTCTTTGTCTCGAGATTTGTGAAATGTTGATTTGAATTGGTGAAGCCATGAAAATGTTTAAGAAATTGTGATGATCTTTTCACTTCGATCTTCATTTACTTTCAATCTATCCAATTGAATTGTTAAATTATGTTGAGTTTTACAACTAAAGTGAAGATTACATCCAAGATTCAGGGAGGTCAAAGCCCTTGGAAGTTGGGTGCAAATAAATAGGGAAATATTACTATTGAGCGTAGAATTGAAGAGTTTAGAGTGACAGACTAAAATCCCCAATTCGGTCCTATCGTTTTGGTGCTGATGTGTAGATGTTAGCCCTCAGGTGAGGGGAATGTGGGAGCTCCAAAGTGAGAGCCGGTATCTTCCCAGCCTAGCTGCATAATCAGTAACCAAGCATAGGATTAGTCAATGTTCTTTATGCCTGAACCAAGGGGTAAAGAATATGTATGCTCCTATTTGACACAATATAATTGAACTAATTCATTTTATCCATTCACTATAATTTCTTAGCAAGGAGAAGGATGCTTTCTTATCTATTGAATATCACAATTAAACGTTATTCTCTCTCATTAGTCACTATCCAAAATTATCTACTTATTTCAATTGCCTATTAGTGACAAATAAGCAACTTGAGCGTTGTTGTAGTTGAAGTATTACTTTTTATTAAATCTTAGTCCGTAGTATTTTATTTCTCCCCGTGGGATCGATATCTAGGACTCCAATAGAGCCCTATATTACTTGAGCGATACTTATACTTGCATTGACAATCGACTTTGACATTATTGAATATCATATCTATACATCTTTATTAAACCAAATATATATATAAATTCGCAGTCAAGTTTTTGGCATCGTTGCTGGAATTTAAATCTTCTAGTAGCGTCATCAAATTCTTGTAATTGTTGATTTACAAAAAAGTCGGTCAACCACCATGGCCTGGTCAACCGATCACTTGCATGTTTGTATGCTTTTGCATCATATTACATGTTGTGCATGTACATGTGCATTCTTGCTTGCTTGCAAGTTGCATCATATCATGTATGTGTCTGCTTGCATAAGCATTACCACTTGCTTGAGCTGCACTTCTATTTGGGTCACTGCCGCCACGACATACCTATCTCTGAGTCACTGCCTCCACGACACACCCATCTCTGAGTCACTGCCTCCACGACACACCCAATTGTTCGGGCCTCTGCCACCACAAAACTCCCACCTTTCGGGTCTTTGCCTCCACGACACACTCATTTGTTGGGCCCCTACCTCCGCAGAATGCCTACCTTTCTGAGTCTCTGCCTCCATGGCACACTCACCCCACTTGTCATATGCTTGCTGCATATTCTTGCATGTTTGTTTGTGTACTCGACGAGTGCCTCTTAAGTAAGGTGTAAACCCTCACATATGTATCCTTTCACTCAAAACAAACTCACTTGTAGCCGATTTCTGCTCATCGCATGCCACCTGGAGTCCCTGGTGGGCGTAATTCTTCACATATGTGGCATGTTCTTGCTGGTACATTTCGTTCGGGCTTATCATGTTCCATGTAGCATCCTTGCAATTTTGCATGGCTTGTGTTCGCCCTTTTGGGCTCCCGTAGTGGAAGTTTCGTACTTCAGTTGAGCAATCACAATGTGAGTTGTTTGCATATTTGTATGCTTGTCCATTTGCCTCAATGAATGATTTGCTCGTTAAGAGAGTGAACCCATGTAGGTTGCGATGCCTTAACAAGCATTGCTTGCTGGGTTGATCTCGACTAGCAATGCGAGTTAAGCCACGGGGATTGACACGAGTATGACTATGCTAAGGATTCAAGGGATCTAACTTATGTCACTCTTGCATGTTACGAGCTCACATTGAATTGCCCTTAATTTAAAATATAAAAATTTAAATTTTCCTACTTACTACATTTGTTATACTTAAAAACCAAGCATGTAACAAAATATGCCATATGTGAGATCAAACCTTCTTTAAAATCCATATTGGGTGACATCGTTTAGATCCCTTGGATCTTTAGAGCGGGGCCGGTGTGATGACCCTGTCAAAATCATACGGTAGTCGGAGACTTACCAATGCACTTAGGTATTAGGTTAGGACACTTTTCGTTAGGTGGAGTGCTATATTAGGATCTAGATTTGTTGGTAGTCTTTTTAATACCCGACTATTGTTATTTGCTGCATTGGTTGCCCTAGCCATACATCTTTTCTTTTATGCTTTTGGTGTGGCTGCATGTTGCACATTCATGGTAGTGTGTTAGGGCGTTCTTCTTTAGAGAGTCGTACTTTTATATGTACACGCACATGCCCCTTATGGGAGATCAGTGATGATTTCTTATTCTTCTGCTTGCAGGTACTATTCAGCTCCCCCATTTATAAGGCATGACTCATTATATACGTTGCAAGTGGGCTTTCCTGCTAACATTTATTTTTCATGCAAGATTGAGTCTTTTCTTTTCCTATGTACTTTTAGAGTTTCAGAGAGTCTTGTGGCAGAAATAAGATACATACACGAGTTCTGAGGCGTTTGACACCGAAACCATATGATGTGGACCAGGAGCTAATGCTCGTGCCTCATACCTTAATTCTGCATTTCTATATTGATGTATAGAATTAGGATTGTACATGTATATGCGGAGTTTGACCACCTTTTTCTTTTCTAGGATACGTTGCCGACCCAGCGACACCGACCTTTTGATTATTTTGATTTGTCTTGCTTTCTTTCTGGCTTATTTCATGCTGTATCTCTGCATATTTTCCCTGTTTATTTATATGGTTTTTCTGGGATCTCACAAAAAATGCAATATAGGCTCTTTAAGATTTAAAATTCTAAAGTTTTTTCTACAAAATTTTAAATAAAATATTCAAGGTAATTAAAATTTATGATTAAAATATTCATGATTTTAAAACTGCACTTTTATTTTCTGCATGGCCTTTGGGCTAGATTTTAAATGGGTTGCATAGCATGACCATCACCCAAGTCATATTAATAAGGCCTTTACAATACTTAAGGAACACTCCTAATAACTGCATTCATAGTTGCATGTCCCGAGGAGAAGTCCTTATACTTCTCCAACCCGACTGACCGAGCATACCTTTTTACATAGGTGGTTATCTAGTACGCCTAAGGTGTTAGAAGACTCCCCAACCCAGACGGGGTGTAAGTCCTTTTGTTTGGAGCGTTTCCAGCTTTATAGCTGGACCTCCGCTTCTCCGTCTTTCCCGAGGCATCCTTTCCACTTTGGCAGGGGTAAGACCTACCTCTTGGAGCTCCAACCGAAAGTCTTAGGAAAGAGTTCCATTCCTCCGACCTTAAGGCTACCGAGATTCCCCGTGGATGACACAATTTACGGATTGCTGATCGGGGATCTCAGGACTTGTTAGGTCGACTACCTTCATGATCGGGTAGACTTAGAGTTTTACCAGTTGTGTATGATGGTTCGTGGTACCCCGACCCAACTACCTCTATCTTCTAGGATTATTGTACATTTCTTTGTTGAGCCCCTTTGAGACTTGTCACTCATTGGCTTCGTCAATATTATCTTGATGACCTGATACTGATGAGCTGCCGCCTGTTTGAGATACGACGATTTTTTCTCTGCTCTTGTGGTCTGGATGTGCTTTGACGCATTGGGATATCCCCAACAAGATGATTTAGATTATTCCGTGGGCCCCGTGAGTCGATGAGCCGCTACCCATTTGGGATGTGAGAGATTCACTCTTTGTCCGATGACTTAATGATTTATTTTGATGGTTATGAGTATGCAACTAATGTATGTATACATATGTGTTAGTCCAACTTAAAGGCTAATCAGAGTTGAGAGACTCCTCCGAGAAGGATGACTATTGAGCTTCATGGTGTGTGAGCACTTCCAATTTTTTTCTTTTTTGACATTTGAAACAAATGTTTCAATTTAACATTCCTCTTTATATTTTCAAAATATGAAAATTATAAACTAAAATTTGAAATCTAGAAAGATTTGACCCACTAATTTGATCGAGGGTTCCTAAGAGATCATCATATATAATTAACTACAAGTCCTTGTCCCAAAAAGAAACTTGTAACCAAGAATAAAATAGATCATATCTTAACTAAATTATATAGGAGAAAAATATCTAATTTACATAGACCCACAAAATTAAAATATTTATTTAATGATTGATCCATTATAGAATGTTATTTATATCATTCAAAATATTATAAGATTCCTAATGTCATATTTAATCATCAAAATATATATATTTTTTAAACTGAGGGTGGTTTATTTCTCAACCCACACTTGCAAGTAATAAAAGAGTCTCTACTTGGCAGATACCTTAAGAGAGAGAATCAAAGCCAACTAGAACAATTCTTGCTTCTTTCAATAAATCTATATGTTGTTATCTAAAAATTTACAAAATATTTATAATATGTTACATATTTTATAACAACACTAAGGCTGAAGATGATATTTGTTGACCAACATAAAGCACTTACCATTTATAGGATAGAGTAATAATTCAATGCATGGCTCAAATGAAGAATAAAGATCTCTAAGGGTATAATCTAACTCAATGGATATGTGATATCTCCATTGGATTCATTGAATTTAATTTACTAGTTCATCTTAAGCTAGTGAATGGTTAGTTGAAATATGATAACATTCTTTATTTAAAAGTTAAAAAAAATCTAAGTTTTTTTATAAATGAATCAAAAAAAACTTTGCAAGAACTTTAGAATGCTTTTATCTGGCTACTAAACTTTATTTTAGGGCCAACGTTCTAACTTTTTTTTAATAAGAGTACTGCTCATATGATTCCTGATCAAATATATAATTGTTGATTGTACATATTTATATAGCAATTATGCAAGAAAATTTGATGTAGCTTTTAGTTAGGAATATGACTTAAAATACTACATATTTCATTCTTAATCATTTATATGATAAGTACAAAGTTTAGAATAATTTAATCCAATGTTACATATTTTTTATAATCCAAACTTGCATATAAACTATGGCTATAGAAACAATCAATCAATTAGCCCCTCTTTTCCTCTTTTACTTTATCAAATCACACTGGGATTCATTTGTATTTATTTGGAGACATTGACAGGCGTTATGATGCGTATAAATAACCCTCTCTCAGTGTTATATGATTTTCTTTTAATCACCCTAAAAACTCTCGAAATGCTCTGGTTTATAAATATTTCTCGCATATTAGTTAGCTATTATATGAGAAGCATATGATTGAGTTACGAAAACCTAAGTTGAAAGATGTATAAACAGTAATAATTTCTCGACCTGCTTAATGAGTGAAGGAATTGAACTAGTAATGACGATTGATTAGCGAGGATCCTACATCAATGGAGGGCAAAATCATGAGCCGATTAGGGATTGAATCATATAAAAATTGTTATTGGCTAAAATCTCCATAGCTGCCTTTTTTAGTTGGGTTGATATTATAATCAAAATCAAAACTAACTCGAACCTAAGTGGCAAATTTTGTACGATTATAGCACAGGGTTTGGTCCTACTTTTCCAAAATGTTCATTGCTGATTTAACGGGTCCATTCTTATGTCTAATAATTTGATAAATTGGGAAAGAATCAAATCAAAATTTTGAAGTATAAGATTTAGAAGGGGCCTTTACATACATACCACACAAATTTTATGTATTTACGTATATAACACCTAAACTTTCATTTTTTACATGCATAATACTTGAATATTCAATATTACGTTAAAAATATCATTATTATCAACTTTTTTACAAGTAAAAACACATTTTCATGCATTAATTTATGACACAAACTGTTATATATATATATATATATATATGTTCATAATGAGAAATTTAATAATATTATCTTTTAAAAATTAAACGTTCATAATGAGAAATATCCGCTGAGACGAGCGATTGATGAATAGCTCACGCTTGTCTGTGAGAAAAAAAAAGCAGATGAAAAAATTGAAAAAATATATTTAACCTTTAAATAATATATATATATAATTCTACTTATAAAAAAATATCATAAATTTTTAAAATAAATTTTTATAAAATTTTAATTCACTAAATTAAGACACACATGTGCAACATGAGTCACTTATTTTTTTAAATATTATGTAAAGCTAACAAGTTAGACAGATGTCTGACTGTGTATGGGCTTGTCAAGCGAGTTCAAAAATGTCCAGCACTACACAGCTCCTTAATTAGAAGTATTTATTCATCATAGCTCAACTTTCTTATTTGATTTTAATTATAGAATAACCAAATGGATGTTTTATGTGGTCATATTTATTAATTTCAAAAATAAATATTTTAGGCGACCATAGCTCGATATTGGTGCTAAATAATCAGGTGTCTCGATGCATACTCCTATTTGTCACCATTAATAATGCATTCCATCAAAACAAATAAAAATAATCCTAAACAATATAATGAAGATAAATTTACAAACACACCGCATAATTCTTACAAATCTACATATCATAAATTTATGCATGAAAATATATATTTCATTTTTATTAAATATAATGATTTTGATATTTTTAATATGATATTAAAAATTTTAATAATATGCATGTAAAAATGAATGTTTAAGTACTACATTTATAAATACATAAGAATTGTGTGATATGAAGTAAACAATTAAAATTTTGTAATTATCTTTATATCACTCTAATTACTGATTAATGCAGTAATTTGGAGTAAATAAATAGAAGCCACACACAACTAATCATTTCTCCCAAACAAAGCTCAAATACTAATCCAAGGATTAGGTTATGAATTGCATTAATTATATAATACTGATAATTACATTGATAGCAAAATGTAAATAAACCCATACAAAATTCAACAATGGTAACATGTGCAATGGCCAAATAATAGGAAGGATCATGTAAATAAATTAAGTTTGGGGGAAGAGCATTAAAAAAAAAAAATTAATAAAGAGCTAATATATGTATATAAAGTGAATTAGTTAACAATAAATCAAATTCATAATTTTTTTCACATTAAAACATCCTCATAACATCATGTTTATAAAATAATATTGTTTTATAAGAGGTGATGAAATGGAATGGTGTTTGAGCCCGGTGTATATCAAGATAGTGGTCGCAGTGGTAGATGTCACAATCGATAGTACTGAAATTCAACTTTAATAATCTTATCTTTAGTTGTGCTATTGGTGGAAAGTGGTGGTGTATAAATTGGAGATGTACTAAAATTTAAGCCTTTATCAGATATTGGCGCAGATACAACATGTTTTGAAAATTGAAATCCAAATCTCCATCAATAGAATTTGGGCAACTATTTTCAAAGCATGCTCGTGTTTGCGCCTATATCTGATGCATGCCTAAATTTCAATACTTCTAATTTATACAACACCAATTCTCATGAATGAAGAAAAACACTGGATGCCACGACAAGCTGCAGATGATGCCATTGAAGATGAGAATGTTGAAGTAAAAATTCAAGACCAACAGTTGCAACGACTATTATGCATGTCGTCTCGATAAACATTAGGCTAATGAGCTATTCTAACCCATTGTGGAAGAAATTATTATTTTGTAAACATGATGCTATGAGAATATTTTAATGTGAAAAAAATTATGAATTTGAGTTATTGTTAATTAATTATTTTTTATGGACTTTTAAATTAATTTAATACTATTTAAATATTAATTAATGTAATATAACTTAATATTATATTTATAATAATAGGTAATATATATTAATATTTAAATTAATTAGAATATCATATTATATACCCAAAATTATTTTTTCTAATACTTTAATGAATATGCCCCAAAGGGGTGTTCCTGGAGCGAGTCATGTTTACATGAAACACCCCCAATAGGAGCGTTTCAGCTCCTTTAAAATGTTTTTTTTCATGCTCCTCCCACAAATTCAATTTATTTGCATGCTCCTTTCTATAATTTGGTCAAATGCAATCATTCAAAATATAAATATGCATATGAGTTGAGAAAATTGCCTGTTATTATAGAAGTTTAAAATCTGTAGGGCACATGGCAATTCATCAGCTTGGTTTGCGAAGGCTGATTGTCCACAAGAGATCTACATCAGATTGAACTGTAATTTTCTCCTCCCGCACAGAATTAGATGTGCTCACCAATCCACCAAAATGCATTCCTGTTTCAGCTGGAGACAAAGAAGCCGGAAAAATTTCAGCACAAAATATTCCCAACAAATTTTATTTTAGATGAGCCTCACATTCTTTGTATTTGCTTTGAGATGAGTATAATATATTTGAAAAATCATTCAAAAATTATCATGCATCTCAAAGTAAATTTAAAGATTTTGAGATCCAACAAAAACAACAATGCTTTAATCCCACTATGTGGGGTCAGCTACATGATTACTTTTTCTCCATTGTGTCCTATTTAGTGTCATATTTTCATTTAGTTATAATAAATTAAGATCATTTTTTAAACAATAAGCCCAAGTCTTCCTAGATCTACCTCTGCCTTTCTTAACATAAGTTGAATCTAAAACATCTACTCTCCTAATCGGATCATTAGATGGTCGACATTTGATGTGATCAAACCATCTAAGACGACTCTCTATAATTTTTGTCCGTCACTGGAGCTACACCAACCCTATCACGGATATATTCATTACTCATTTTGCCTCTAAGTGTAAAGCCACTCATCCACCTAATCATTCTCATCTCGGCAACACTTAACTAAGTAATATGCTTCTCTTTTAAAGGCCAACATTCATTGTCATAGAGCATTGCAAGTCCCACCACCATCTTATAAAATTTTCCTTTCAGTCTAAGAGGAACTTTTCTATCACACAAAAGGCCCGAAGCATTCCTCCACTTCAACCAAACAACTTGAATTCTAATATTAACATCCCCATCTATATCACCATCGCTTTGAATAACAGACTCAAGATATCAAAATCGTTCACATTTTTTAATAATTAGATCACCCAAAGTTACACTTCTATCACTAGAGCTATTACTACTAAAATTACATTCCATATATTCAGTTTTAGTTCTACTCAAATGAAGACATTTAGACTCCAATGTAGATTAAAATTACATTCCATATATTCAGTTTTAGTTCTACTCAAATGAAGACATTTAGACTCCAATGTAGATCTCCATAAATTTCCTAAGTTTTTTCTCTCGTCTAATCTACAAGAAGAATATCATTAGCAAAAAACATACACCACGGTACATCCTCTAGTAAATGTCCAGTAAGACCATCCATAACTAAAGCAAAAAGATATGGGCTTAAAGCCGATCTAAAGATTTTGACATCCATCTAAATAAAAAAAAAATTGGTCAGAATATCCCATGCCAATATTTTTTTTTCCAAACAATTGTTAAGCATGATAGTAAATAAGTGACAAAACCTACAGTTTATATCATATTAACTTAAGAAAAAAATGTGATTCTATGAGAAAATGTTCCTTTTTATATTAAGCAGCATGACAAGGGAAATGCTATATATATATATATATATATATAAGTGGAAGATTTACATAAATACCAATCAATTCTTATTTACTTATCTAACATCTAAACTTCAATTTTTACATGATCCCACCTTACCTATGCATGAAAAAAAAATGCATTTCATTTTTTATAAGTTAAAATGATTATATTTTTGATGTAATATGTATGTAAATGGCCCTATATATATGAGTGTGTGCGTGATATAATACAATGAAGGACGATGAAAAAGATTGTGGATACTCACAAAGATCCCATTTAAGACCATTTGTTGTGGTACGAGCCGATGGTGCACCGATTGGTATCAGACCACATTGAGGACCTTCCACGGATGACTCGATATAGATCTCATGACGATGAGTTTTTGAAAGAAGAAAAATCAAACAATCATCGGATAGAAGAATAATGCGCACGTTCGAAAACCGATGAAGCACATTGATGTTACCAATTTCATGATCGAATCTTCCCCCAAGTGCTCCAAGAACAAGAATACAAAGCTGAAGTTTTAAGCATAAATATGTGCAGTAGAATTTTAACAATTAATGTAACAGGTAAGCTTGAAAACAATAGAATGGTGCTGCAAGAACTCAACTGAAGAAATGTTCTGCAAAAAAAAGTGTTAAATTCATTGATACAATTAAGTTTTTACATATAGAGATGTAGACTTTATTGATAAATATAAAGATGTTATTATTATACAATACTCTTCAATGATGGTAGATGAGTAAGAACATTTAGGAGCACATGGAATCTTGCACTGGTATTTTTGCCAAAAACTAAAAATAGAAGACTGGACCATAAGATTACACTGATTCAATATTTCAAATTTCAAGTTTATTCACGTGGGAAGTGTATCTATAACACAGCTTTTCCCATGAGAGCACCAAAAAGATCAAAGTTGAAGAACATTTACAAATCTATAAGGCTAGCAATTTTTTCATTCATTATACAAGTCATCCTGGCCTTCAAAATATTTGTTAAAAAATTTGGTATTATAGCACATGAAATTGTCTTTGTGGTTATAATCCTACTGCACAATTTGAAGTTTGGAATACTTTGACTAAGAGGGCATCAAACAATTAGAGGAGCATTTTGGTAACAACGTCAAATTAACTACAGAGACATTAAGCATTCTAGTAATTACAAAATCATTAAATGTATGAGTGATACAACTAGTTTATAAGATATGATAATAGAACAAGGATTTGGGAAAAAATGTCAGGATAACAAAAATAATTTTGTTTTATATGTACAAGATCCATTAAAATAATTAAAAGAAAACTATGCTCGAGTGTCATGAGGATTGACCTTCTATGGCTACGAAAGAAAAAAAAGTGTAAGAGTTCCAAGTTATAATCATACTATTAGAAATAAGTATGGATAAACCAAAGAGTTACCGATGACATTATGATTATATCAATGATCAATATTAGATCCATACCATTTTGTATTGTTTATGTAAGTGGTAATAAAACAGTTCAAAGTTAACTAGTTTGGTGTATGTTATTTGCTATTTGAGAAGCAAGATATCTATTGCAATAAGTTAAAATAAGTATTATAGAATACTAAGTACATGACATAAACATTTGATAAGTAAAATAAATAATACCATAAAATCAATGATACTCAGATGAATATGTTTAAGAACCTTGTATGACTTCATGAAAAATTACGAATGGAGGGACGAAAAGAGCTTTTAATCTTAAAGTTGAATAGTTAGAATGAAAAAGTGTCTCACAACTACAAAGCAATAAGAAAACATCTTGAAGATTTAAGGAAAAAAATTAGAAGAATGCTACCGATACATAACATTGGATTAAGTATTAGATAAGGAGCAGTGGAGGAACTAAGGGGCGTCTTCTATTTTTTTTTCTTTAAATCTATCTCATGGCTTTGTAGTTGTGAGACACTTCTTCATTTGCTAGTAGTGGTGGAACTAAGAGGGGAGCAATGCTCTATATTTTTAATAACTATGTAATATCATATTATACATTAATAATTTAATATTTTTAAAATTGTAAATGTTAAATTAAAGTCACTTCAAACTAATTACAAAAAAATAATATATAACCATGACCCCTCCCATCCCCCCACTACCCGACCAAAATTATTGGCTGCCCACCTCATAATCTCCATCCCAATTCCCCTCTCCTGATTTCATTCAAAACCATCATAGAACACTGCGACACAGTTATGATTTTATATTTTATATCTTATGACAAAAAATTTAAAATTTACATATGTTGATATTTGTAAAGCATTGCAAAGGACGTCATAAGTTACCTTGAATGCAATGCACATTTAATATCAACAATCAAATATCCTCTCTAAAATTGAAGAGAAACATAATAATCTTCTTTATTTCAGAAGGTAAAATTATTTTATTAAAAATATTGTGTGTGTGTGTATATATATATATATATATATATATAATTATTATTAATTCTTAATTCAACATTGAATCATTGAGATGAATATAGATCACTTCAAATTAATAATATTTATCAATTTATAAATAAATTCTGACTTGAAAGATTTCATAGATACAAAAACAACTATCTTAAAAATATAAGTACAACATTTTAAAATTGAAGCTCGTCAAAATTATTATTTTTAGAATATCTCGAGAAACTAAAAGATGATTCTCTTGCAAGTTCTTGATAACATATATTGAAAATAATATTGCAATGAGTTTCCATATAAAATCAATGATTGATGATTTCAATGCCATAAAAAATTATCAGACACAATTTAAGATGACATTCACAACAATAAGATTAAAAGAATTTTTTTTTTATTTTATAAGTTACAACAACAATAACAAGAAGCCTTTATCATACTAAGTGGGGCTGGTCACATGAATCCTTTTCTCCAACGAGTCCTATTGAGTGTCATATTTTCATTTAACTCTAATAGATTAAGATCTTTTTTTATATAATATGCCCAAATCCTTTTAGGTCTACCCGTGCCTTTTTTTTTTTTTATTTTTATAAGTTGTTCTCAATAAATTTTTTTCATTTCATTTATTTATTTTTTTGTCAAAAAATAAATTTTAATTTCAATATATTTTAATTGATTTTTTAATTTTGCCTCCCTTACTTTACATTTTGGTTCCGCCGCTGATTTCTAAATTACTATATAAATGAAATGTTAACATTAATGAAATATAAAATTAGAAAAGATATAAGAAGAGAATAATAATATCTTAAAAAAATGAGAATAATAATATCTTAACATAAAATGAGAATAATAATATCTTCCAAATTCATATGAAAGAGACCAAGTTTTACCTCATAATGAGAAAAAGGAGTAGTTTCATGCCATAGCATGTTCATTTCTACCCAAAATATTTTATTCATTGTAATGCATAGTTATAGAATATAGGAATTACAGCAAAAGCACGGTTTAAATCATCAGTGTTAACAAAATATGATTTAGAATCATAGTCAAGCGCTTACATTCGATTTCTCCAAAATGGAAGGACCACCACAAATAAAAGTTACACACTTGCGTAAGTCGGTTGACCCTTGGTCATGAGATTTGTCCACAATCTCAACCCCCTGCAATAGATGGCAAAATACCAAACAAAAAAAAAAAATAAAATAAAATAAAACCAAAAGAAATACATATTACCCTGCTGGAGTATTTAGCTTCAAAATAGAAAGCACATAAGAAAAGCAGCATGCAAATGAAGAGTTATTGTAACCAGAATGTCTGATTTTGAAACAAAGCTCATTTGGAGAATTGCATCAAATAATTTAAAAAGATAGTTGTTCCGCTATAATTTATTTCCGTGCAAGTGATTCATAGAAGAATCATACTAGGAGACGAGGCATCAACTACATTATTGATCTACCTAGCTATGAATAATATTAGTTTTTATTTATAAAATTTATCTCTGGAAAAGTCTAATCAGATGGAAAATAGGAATCTAATTGCAGTAAATAAAGTTTCAATTACAATTTATTGTTGTCTTTCATATGACAATGATGATTACTATTTTCTAGAATATGTGATGGAATTTCGTTAACCCTTAGCTAAATGTGTGTACATCCATCATTAATTAAATTATGTGACTTCACTGGTTTTATGGCCTTCCCAACAACCTTTTTACTTACATGCAAGTAAAGATTTTTAGCTCTTGTCAAAACCAAATTCCACCATATTTCCTCCGTCTTCAACATGGAAAACAGCTTTTAAAACTTAAAAATTATCCAAACTACTAGTAGGAAAAATGATACCTCCATAAGTTAAATAAACTTTAAGATTAACAACATAGAACGAAATGCTGCAAATCAATGGTCCGCATGGTCTAAGATTATGATATTTCTAACCATGTTTTTTAATAGTTCCGTAATATCGATTTGTAAATACAAAAAACTACAACATGACAAATGGCGAGGATGGTCTTCTAAAATATCTACAAATACCAATCAAAGAAAACTATTAATTACAATCCATGAATCACATAGTTCGGAATGTCCATCATAACAATGATGATAACATGCAAATCTCCTCGATAAAACATTGATCCCCAATTACAAACCATAAAATGTTACTACAGGTTATTATCTAAAATTTCTCAAAATTTCACTTCTTACATCTTAAATATTGGTATTTCCCAACTGTGCATGGAAAAGTGAATTCTAATTCAATTTGACATCAAAAGAGTGCCAAAACTACAACATATGCACTCCCTTCACCAACATTATGTTCTGGAATACTGCTGAAAAATGAGGTAAAATAGACAAAACATGACCATTTCATTAATTATTGGATGCAACCAACTTACAAGACCAACGCATCATTACATAAAATGAATATACAAAATATTCTAGAAAAAATACGAAAAACATGAAGCCTCAAGCATACTATCTTTTATGGTAACAGGAAGCAAGAATTGAAGAATGATGAAAATGGAAACCTTGGAGGATTAGTAAGAAATGATATTATGTTAAAAATAGAAAATAATTTTTCTTGATTATCTTCTTGTATAAGCCTTCATCCAATAAATACAATCTTCGGCCAAAATTTTCATGTTCACTTTGTGCTCGTTTGGGAGCCCATTTCTTTGGTTTATCATCTCTGGAACGACAAATGGTGCATTTGGGAACCTCTTTTTCGAGTGCGTTTCACGATCAACGGGTTGCTGATCGGCGAAAACCGAAACGGAGGGGAGCTTGTGCATTCCGTGGCAAGAGCTCCGTTGTGAGTGATAGTTGATGTTGCTTGCTACCCTTCTTCAATTTGCAAAATACCTAACCACATTCGCGCAAATACCCCTCATCCCCTCCCCTCATTTGTCGACTGTGTCTTTTGAGCAGAAACTCAGTTGCGCTCGCCTCACTCTGTTGTCGGTGTCCTCGATTTGCTATTTCCCTCCATTGAAGGTTTTTCTTTTATGCCTTTTTTGAGTTTTAGGTTTCCTACTACTTCATTGCCTTGTTCGGCTTCACAAAAGGTTCATTTGCAGTGTGTTCGGCTTCTGCGTTCGTTTGTGTACACTGTTTTTCTATTTTTCTAAAAAATTTTGTTGGATATGTTTTTATCATGCCTGTTTTAATGTTAGTAATTACTTCTTCAGTCAAGAGAAACATTTTGGAGAGAAAAATTCGAACATTGGTTCTATTTTTTTCTATTTAAAAGATTTTTAACATTGAAAATGCATTGTTTTGATGCAAACTTGAGGATTACATAGTTGATAGTTAGCAGCATCTATTTTTCTCACGATCATTTAGAAGAAATTATGGAAGGATAGATATATGAGTAGTGTTTTTCTGTTTCTCTGAGAAATTTTCTTGGACATGTTTTTCATATATCTGTTCTCATGCTAGTAATTGTCAATTTGTTTACTCTTTCCTCATCTTCAGTCAACAGGAACGTTTTAGGGTGAGAAATTTGAGCACATGTTTCATTTGTTTTTATTTGAAAATTTTTTACCATTAAAAATGCGTTATATTTTGAAGCAAATTTGAATGTTATATGACAGATAAGTTAACAACATTAATTTTTCCTCGTAATCATTCATGAGAAGTTATGGAATGATGGATATATAAGTATTATTTCTCTATATCTCTGCGAATTTTTTTGGACTTGCTTTTTAAATGTTAGTTCAAATGTTAGTAATTGCCAATTTGTTATTTCCTCATCTTCAATCTACATGAACATTTTGGAGGGAGAAATCTGAGCACTGATTTAATTTTTTTTAATTTAAAAGTTTTTTACCCTTAGAATATATATGTTTTGTGGAAAATTTGAAGGTTGCATGACAGATAAGCAAACACCATCATTTCTCTCTCATGATCGATCAGGAGAAGTTTTGGAAGGATAGATATATGAGTATTGTTTCTTTGTTTCTTTGTATCTTTGAGAATTTTTCTTAAACTTATTTTTAAATGCCTGCTCTTATGTTAGTAATTGCTAATTTGCTTGCTCTTGTATCACCTTCAGTGTATTGAAACATTTTTGGGAAAAGAGAAATTTGACCACTGGCTTCATATTTTTATTTGAAAGTTTTTTAGCATTGAAAATGCATAAACTTTGAGAAAAACTTAAAGGTTACATGGTAGATAAGTTAGCAACATTAATTTTTTCTCCTGATCAATCAGAAGAAGTTATGGAAAATAGATATATGAGTACTATTTCGCTGTATCTCTAAGAATTTTTCTTGAACTTGTTTTTTAAATGCTTGTTCTCATGTTAGTAATTGTCAATTTATTTGTAATTTCCTTATCTTCAGTGTGCATGAACATTTTGGGAGAGAAATTTGAGCATTGGCAATGCATTTGTTTTAAGCAAACCTAAAGGTTTTATGCCATATAAGTTAGCAATAGGGAAATATTATACAATAGTTATTAAAAATAGTGAATAAAAAATATAAGAAAGCTGAATGATTATTCTATATTGATGCACAATTATTTAAAGAGCTTAAATAAGAACAAAAAAGACAGCTAATCTCCCTAATTAAGGAGAAATATACTATTCAACTAACTACCATAATATAGAAGACAATAAATAGAGATTCCTAAGATTACTCATACAATTCATAAACTTCTAAATATCGAGTATAACAAATATGGTACATAATCACAATTATTGACGAAATTTTTCAACACTCCTCTTCAAGCTTGGCATGAAGATGTCACTTATGACAAGCTTGCTAACTAGATTCTCATGTTTCACTTTGGGAAAACCTTTTGTTAGTATTTCTGTTGTTTGGCTAGCAGTGGGTATGTAGGACATACATATCACACCATTATTTATTTTCTCCTTGATGAAATGTTTGTCAACTTCTATATGTTTTGTTCTGTCATGTAGAACTGGATTATGAGCTATAAAGATTGCAACCTTGTTGTCACAGTAAACTTTAATAGGTGGTGGTACAGGAAGCTTCAACTCTTCCAGGAATCTTTTCATCCATAACACTTCACAGAATCCATGCGCCATCGAGCGGAATTCTGCTTCAGCACTACTCCTTGCCACCACACTTTGTTTTTTACTTTTCCAAGTAACCAGATTTTCGCCTACAAAAGTACAATAACCTGAGGTGGATTTTCTATCATTTACATCTCCTGCCCAATCTGCATTTGTGTAGGCCTCTATCAGAAGATGTTCTCTTTTTTTGAACAAAAGTCTTTTTCCAGGGATTCTCTTGAGGTATCTCAAAATTCTGAATACAACTTCAAAGTGAGTATGTCCAGGTGAATGCATGAATTGATTCACAACACTCATTGCAAAAACAATGTCAGGTCGAGTGTGAGCCAAATAGATTAGTGACCCTACCAATCTTTGATAGAGTGCTTTGTCCACTACCTCATTAGTTGCCGCTATTTTCAACTTTAGGGTTCAATTGATGTATCTACTGTCTTGCAACCTATCATCCTTGTTTTATTGAGTAAATCAAGCACATACTTGCGTTGATTGACAAAAATTCCCTCCTTGGATCTTGCAAACTCCATCCCGAGGAAATATTTATGCTTTCCCAAGTCCTTAATATTAAATTCGACTTCAAGTTTCCTCTTCAAGTTGCTAATCTCAAGAGAATCATCCCCTGTCATGATTACGTCATCTACATACATAATCACAATGATTACTTTACATTTGATGGAATGTTTAAAAAAATGGGTGTTACTAGCTTGGCTTTGAGAGAATCCATGTCTAGGAGACTGCTTTAATCCATACAGAGACTTTTTTAATTTGCACACTTTGTCTTTTCTAAATTTTTCTTCAAATCCGGGTGGCAGGTCCATACATACTTCTTCTTGCAATTCTCCATTTAAAAATGCATTTTTACATCAAATTGATGAAGTGGTCAATTGAAGTTAACTACAAGAGGAAAAATTACTCTAATAGAGTTAATTTTAGCAACAGGAGCAAAGGTCTCTTGGTAATCAATACCATGAGTTTGAGAAAATCCTTTTGGTACTAGTCTCACTTTGTATCTCTCCACACTTCCATCAGCTTTAAACTTCACCGTGAACACCCATTTGCATCCAACCGTCTTTATGTCTTTAGGTACATCAATGACTGTCCAAGTGTTATTTCTTTTCAGAGCATTTATTTTTCCATCACAACTATTCTCCAACTCGGGTCATCTAATGCTTTCTGAATAGTTCTTGGAACAAACATATTAGAAATCCTGGACACAAATGCTCTATGATTTTTTATAGTTTTTCATATGACAAGTATTGTGTGATAGGATGTTTAGTGTCGGTTCGGATTCATTTTCTTAAAACAATTGGAAGATCAAGATCAGAAGGAGTGGAAGTAGAGGGAAGGCTACTCTGAGTTGTAGGGCCATTATTCGACAAAGCTGATTGAACATCTGTTGAAGGAATAGTTGGGGTTATAGTAACTTTATGGAATTTCTTCCTAGTACACACCTGCAGCTCATGTTGAGGATTATGATCCACTAGATTATGACCTGTTGAAAGTATTTCTCCCCCTGTCTCTGATAAAATAACATCTGACAAAATATGATTAGTAGTGCTGACCCTAGTTTCCATATCAAATTTAGTTAAAGAAATGAGTAAAGTTTACCAAAAATTATTTTTTTTCAACTAAGTTCTCCCCCTAAAGAAAATTTTTTTGAAAAAAATGGTGAACCTTGACAAACTTAACATCCACGCTCTCAAAAAATTTCTTTGTGAGTGGATTAAAATATTTGTATTCACGTTTATTAGAAGCACAACCAATAAAAATACATTTTTCAGCTTTGAGATCAAGTTTTGAGCAAAACATATTTAGGATATGACATAGCAAACACATCCAAAAACCTTTAATCGGGATTAACTGTTATCTTAGATGTGAAAAAATAATTTTTCAAAACTTGTAAAAGTGTTTTAAATTTCAGAACTCGAGATGACATTCTTTTTATTAAATAAAAAAAGATAAGGATTGCATTACCCCAAAGATATTTACGAACATTCATGAAAAACATAAGTGTCCTAGCAACTTCAAGTAAATGTCTATTTTTTCTTTCAACAATACAATTTTGTTGTGGTGTGCCACGACAAGTAGATTGATGCAGAATACCTTTTTTCATCTCATTATCAGTTCTTAGAATGTCAATTTTTGTTTGAAATTAATTTTCAATCATGTGAAAAAATCCTTAAATCGTTGTTCAACTTCAGACTTCTTTTCCAAGAAATAAACCCATCAAACTTGTGTGTGATCATCAATAAATGTTACAAACATCTTTTTTTTCAGAAACCGTGTTAACTTTGGATGGACCCCAAACATTATTATGCAACAAATAAAATGGTTTTGAAGCAGAATATGATTTTATTGGAAACGAAACACGTTGACTTTTAACTTAATTACAAACTTTACAATGAAGTTTTAAACAATCAATACTTTTAAATAATTTATGAAATAAAAATTTAAGATATGGAAAACTATGACGCCCTAATCTTTATGCCATAACATAACTTGATTATAATCAAAGCTTAAACTTGTACTACCTAATCCATGAGCTGTTTTATTTGCAGAATCAGTTCCATCATAGTAGTACAACTCATTTATTTCTCTAGCAGTTCCAATCATCTTTACTGAGTTCCGGACATAAAAAACTTAATTGGAAGGAGAAAAAAGAATGGAATAATCAGTCTTTAAACAATTACTAAGGGAAAGAAGATTACATGTAAGTTTTGGAACATGTAAAACTGATTTAAAAAAGATTTTTTTTTAAATTTTAATATTTCTTTTTCCTGTAGTAGGTGAAAAACTGTCATCAGCTATTCTGATTTTTTCGAAACCGGAACTTGGATAATACGAATTAAATAATTGAGAACAGCTTGTCATATGATCAGAGGCTCCTTAATCTATGATCCAATGAGGGGTACTTCCTAGAATAGATAAAGCCAAGAAATTACTACCTGCTTGTGCTATAGAACCGATATGAGCATTAGATGATAAGCAAGATTTTAGCAGTTTAAGAAGATGATTTAATTGCTCTTTACTAAATGGAGATGACTTGGCCTCATTTGCTGTAGGTGTGCTATGTTCACCAAATTTTTTTCCCTTACCATTATGTGGTTTACCATGCAAATTCCAGCATTTTTCGCGAGTATGACTTGGCTTTCCATTGTTTTTGTATTCTATACGCTGGTTGTGAAAAGTTTTACTGCTTACTTGAGCTTCAAAAATGACCAGCGCTGATCCTTCCACGGACACGGTTGAACCTGTAGTCTTCTTCCCCAACATCACATGTCTCCGACTCTCTTCTCTCATTACCTCCGCAAAAGGTTCACCCATTGGAGGCAGGGGATTTCTTTCAATTATTCGACCACGAACTTCATCATATTCAACATTTAAACCTGCAAGAAATTTGAAGATTCGGCCAATATCCACTATCTTATTGTACTGGTTGCAGTTATCGTTTGATTTCCACTCATAATCATTGAATAAGTCCAGGTCCTGCCAAATCCGCTTAAGAAAATTGAAATACTTTGTCAAAGAATCCTCACCTTGGCAAATTTCACCAAGTCGTAGAGTCAACTCGTAAATTTGAGATTGATTTCCAAGATCAGAGTACATTTCTGAAACAATGTTCTATAATTCCTTGGCTGTAGAGTAACACAAATAATTTGCACTTACCTCTTCAGTCATGGAATTGACCAACCATGTTATTACCATTGAGTTTTCCGCATCCCAAATGACATAAGTTTTGTCATTCACGTCAGGCTGCTTAGTATCATCTGTGATATAGCCAATCTTTCCTCTTACTCGGAGATACATGCGAACAGATTGTGACCATCCAAAAAAATTATCACAATTTAGTCAAATTGTAGTGACCTGAATGAGATGGTTTTCAAATATATTTCTCTGAGGTTCGGACTGAGATGGCTGAAGAGGCTGGTTTGCCTTAGACGTAACTTCAGACATTTTAGAGATGAAAAGAAAAAAAATTCAAACTTAGGATTTTTTGCTCTGATACCATAAAAACAGTGAAAAAAAAATATAAGAAGGCTAAATGATTACTCTATATTGATGTACAACTATTTAAAGAGCTTAACTAAAAACAAAAAAGACAACTAATCTCGTTAATTAAGGAGAAATATACTATTCAACTAACTAACCTAACATAGAAGTAAATAAATAGAGATTCCTAAGATTACTCATTCAGTTCATAAACTACTAAATATTGAGTATAACAAATATGGTACACAATCACAATTATTGACGAAATCATTTAACAGTTATTTAAAGCGATGATGGAAAATAACTATCAAGACACCCAATCGGTGACAATTTGTAAATTTTAAAATTGACAAGTAAGTTTTGCCACAGATACTACCTGTTGTTAGATAACACATAAAAGTGTTGGAATAAATGGAAAAAATGGTGATTATGGATGGAGTCTTCTTTGATTAAGAGATCTCACCGAGCCCTAGTGATTTGTTGAAGAACACGATTTGACTAGTGTGATTGAAACAAAGAAAAATGACTGATGATAACTTATATGCATATAACCTTCAAGTTTCCATCAGAACATATGCATTTTTAATGGTAAAAATCTTTCAAATAAAAAAAAAATGGAACCAGTTCTCAAATTTCTACCCCTAAATGTTCTTCTAGACTGAAGAAGAGGCAAGAACAAACAAATTAATAATTACTAACATGAGAAAAAAACATATTTAAAACAAGTCCAAAACAAATTCTCAACGAAGCAGAAAAATAGTATTCATATATCTAACTTTCCATAACTTCTCCTGCATGAACATACGGGAAAATAAATTCTGCTAACTTGTCTGCCATAGTTTTTGAGATTTATCTGATCTTATTGCTTTGGATGGTTTGTGCACCTGTTGGTTTATTGGTTTCCATTTGCAGTGATGCTTTTGGAGTTTGTTTTCGTGACACATTTTACTTTTATTGTGAAATATTTTGTAGAGCAATGATGGAATAAAACAAAACAAAAGGCTCAAATGATTACCAATTGTGAATTGAAAAAAACAGCTCTACAACTTTGTACGGATATTGCCTGGTCTTTATGCCTAAAGTACACAATTGGTGATCCTGAATGAAGCCCTTTTTGATATCGTGGATTTGAGTCCGAGCTCTACTTTTAAATCCTCTCTACCAAATTTGTTTTCTTTTTGATATCATGGATTTGATTTTGAGCGTCCTCAAGATTGGTACATTTTAGCCATCAATATAATATTTTCATTTGAGTAAATCCACTAAAGTTGTCACTATTCAAGAAAATATAACCTAGTCGACTCAAAATATTCATTACAATGGGGTTTTTTGAAGTCATTTCCCGACACGAGGTATCACCTTCCTGTTTTTGAGAGCAACAGCCAGATGATTAAAGGGAGGAATGAACTCTTCAACAAAAGACACTCGTCATTACAGAGTGTCATCGAAAGTGCACTCGGTGTATGGAGGAAGAAGTATGTCATAATCCGAAATATGCCTACGCATTGTTAAAAAAACAAATGAAGATAAATTATTGTGACAATATCACTCCATAATATTATATGAAGACATCCATCATGAGATAATATCGATTTTAGAGTCTTAAATGAAGATCTTACCTACATGCCTGAGGAAGCTAACCAACATCGGGCCAAAATTTAGCGCTTGAAAAGGACTTTAGTACTAACGAGTACAAAAGTCTTGAAGGAGAAGCGTCCAGGAGATGATACAGTTAAGAGAGTTGATTACTGATATTTTGGTGAGCGCAAAGACTGTACTATGTGATATCACCTGCTAATTTATTGTTGATGATTCATATGTCGACGCTACATTGGTTCTTTGGATATATATATTCTAAATATTTGTAGCAATCTATATTGTAGCTCTTTTATGTACCTGAAAAGCTTTTATTTTTAATTTTAAGACAATTTATTTTTTTAATATTTATTGAAGGTTATATTGCTTTTTTTGGTTAATTGGAGCTATAGTATTTTATAATGACAAAAAATATGAGTTCAAGAGCATCATGTAGTTCGAAAGTTTCGCTTTGCCATTGTGGCGATAGGTGATTCAATGTCAATCAAGAAGGAAAGACAGCTACGGGAGAGGATTTTACTCATGCCCCAGAAACAAGACTCTTACTAATTGCGACTGTTTCCGTTGGGTTAATGACACTGATGAGCTCCACCAAACCATGATCATGTGAAGAGAGATGCTAGCAAGGAGAGGAGATTGTCTTGAAGACTCGATTCGATCATCAGAACTTGAAGACAGGCATCATTCTAGGACTGTTGGTTACTGTCATTGTCCTTACTATTGTAGTTATATCATTCAAATAACTGATCATTTTTTAATGTATTAGAGTATGTTGCATTGTATTGATGTTTTTCTTATGGTAGAACATCTTTCTGTTATTTAGTTGTAATTATTCTAAAAAACTGCACTTACTTGAATATATTATATATATAGGGGCAAAACAGACTTTCTCATCAAAAATAACAACATCACAACAGATCTCTTAAACAGACCATTGCTTCTTCATCAGCAGTTTGCTGACAGCTCCTGATAAGCTGCTTTTCCAGGAAGCAGCTTTACAACTGCTTCTTAGAAAAATAGCAGCCGCCCCAAACGCACCCATAAAATGATTTTAAATTGTAAGATCTGTAAAGGAGATGAGTGCAATTTTCTTCACACATGAAGTTATTCAAAAAGTTGCATTTGAGAAGAAAATGATTGCTCATCATTTCATTCACAATTATAAGTTATAGGAAACTTTACATATAAACCACACAATTCTTATGTATTTAAATATCTAACACCCAAAGTTTGATATTTACACTTATAACACCTTGGTGTCATAAACCTATGCATGAAAAGGTGTATTTCACTTTCACGAAAAGGTGTGTTTCACTTTTATACAGGTAATGTTGGTAGTATTTTTGATCTCATATTAAAGAATTGAGTTATATGCATGTAAATGTGAAAGTTAAGATGTTAGATATATAAATACATACAAATTATGTGGTATGTATGTAAATGCCATAATTTATATTATCATAACCTACATAAGTTGCTTGCATGTTATCTTAGTTTTGTTTATGAATAAACAAGATGTATAATTTTTTTCAAAATTTGAATCTGTGATTAATTTTTTTATGATGAAAAATTGTTATATACTGCTTTAAATAGAATAACTGCATAACTAAATTTGTGATGATTAGGGTAAAATAATAGCATTGCTAATTTTTTTCAAATTCATTTCTGGTGATTTCAAGCATTTGAGCTGGCTTAAAATGGGCCAAAGAAATTGAGCAAATTCTGGCATACTTGGTTCAAAATCTAAGCACGAATTAATTTTGCGCTTGGTGCTACTAGTTCCATTCGATTTTGAGGCACCACCATACCAGCTCGAGGTCAGTGTTAAATCTATTCCCATCTCGGGTGCAACCTTTTATTCTTCCTTTGATATAAATAACCTAAACTTTCACCTATTCATACTATAACAGAATAGAGATAATTGCCTATCTTGAGAATAGAAATGACGATAACTCTCGCATGGACGAGCAGAGACTATACTAGCCTTCTGGTTAGGCTTTTTTCAATTCATCATAAATTGCATTATTTAATTTTTATGATTTTAAAAACTTTTTTATATTGCTAAAAGCATTAGAAGCATAATTTTAAAACGAATTGGTAAAAATGTAATAGATGATTTCAGATTCTCACAAGAACAACACAAAGAAAAAAACACAAAACATAAGTCATCAAATAATATTTCATACCAAATCAGAATAGTAATCCTTTACTTCCGCTCTTATTGAATCCATGTCACCATTAATTACATCTGGTTTGTACCTATCACCATAAGAAAAAATTGTGTATGAATAAGTATAAACACTACCACATATAAATGCATATCAATTATAATTCAACCATCAAACATAATCAACACAACATATGTATAACATCAAGAAAAGAATTGACAAAAAAAAACTATAGTTCTCACATTTCATTAAAAAGGACAGCACTTTTTAAAAAATTTTAACCAAATATTCATTACTTTACAGACTTTAAAGACCAAAGAAACTTCATCTAATTATTGACTAATTATCTTTAATTTTTCAATCCCTCTTATTCATAATTCACACCTCCAATTTCAGCTCACAGACGATATCTTGTGAGATGAATGAAGTAAGCTTGAGCCAACATCTGCGAGCCAATGTCATAGCCACACAAGCTAAATGAAGAAAATTAAAATTTTCTTTTCAAAATATATGTTTATTCATTAAACTTCAGGTTGCCTCAAGTAGTTGATGCATATATTTCTAGGGTTCTAAAAACCAGACATAAATGTTTCGATTTTTCCATCCTAATGTTGTGAAAAATGACGATAATAAAGTAAAAAATGGAACGAGTAAAATTGCACGTAGAGGAAAAACACCATAGCGACACACGAATTTACGTGGTTCGACAAATTTTCCTACGTCTACGGAGTTGCAGAGAATTTTATTTTTTCAAGGAATTACATCGTCGAGCGCCTCGACGTTTACAAGAAAATATTTATTTTCTTCTCTCCCTTCCTCTCTCTCTCTCTCTTCCTCTCTTTCTCTTAGCTCTCAAGATGACTTGACTTGGTCTTGCTTGGCTTGCATTTTCTTTAAACCAAAAGAGACTATTTAGAGAAACCGTGAGAGTGGTAAGTGGGAGATAAGTAGGAGGTATGTGATATGTGGTAGATGAATGCTAGGTGGGTGTGGTAGGTAAGCGCTAGGTGGGATACTTAATTAAGAATCTAATTAAATTTTATGGACCGGGTCTCCACATTACCCAACAATTCTCTCACCTGGAGACTGAGACACTAACTGCATCACCTACTCGCTGCATCATCTACTAGCTGTATCAACCCTTTTCTTCAAACATGATATTCTCTACCTCTGCAACTCGAAACCTCTGTCTTCATGCCACAAGACCAGCTGAAGTTGAGCGCAACTTCAGCTTCTCACGAGTAACACCCTCAGTTGATATATCACCGTCAAAGTAGTCTCGTACCACCAAACTTTTTCCTGATTTACTCTTGTATCTGCTTACAACTCTTATTGCATGAGCAATATCCTGACTCTGCTGAAAGCTCTTTTCAACAAGTCCAGCCTTGTAATTCTTACTACTACCAAACACAATCCTCACCCAGTACACCCACTTGTTGTGCAATGCCTTCTTCCTTGGTGGAAGTTCTGTCAGTCCTCAAGTCTGATTTTCTGGCAGGGAATCCGTCTCCTCCTTGGTCAGCTCCCACTTGCTCGAATTCTCATCTTGCAAGATTTCTTCATAGCTCTGTGTTTCTCCACCATTTGTCTATACAAGGTCTGTTTTTTCTGCCTTTGGCGCTCTGTCAGTTTTCAAGAAATAGACCTTCTTCTGTTTCCCCATAATGCATCTCTGACTCATGTGTCAAAATCTGTGTAAACTTGTAGTCATATATAGCGTGTCGGTTTTCTTACCCTGAGTCAGTACTAATGCTCCTTTGGTAATCTTCCAGGTGCTATTTGAGAACACTACCGAATGATCACCCTCATTGAGCTGCCCAACATAGATGAGGTTTTTCTTCAACTCAGGAACGTATCTGACCTTTTGTAAAGTTCATTTGCTGTTGTTAAGGGGTGCAATATCAACGTCTCCCATCTCCACCACGTCTAGAGCTTACCTTCCCAAAGTTACTTGTAACATAATTTCGCATGAACTCCCGAAAGGAAGATGTATGGAAGGAAGCCCCTGAATCCAGTATCCAATCATCAACAGAACTGTAAACTGCAAGAAATAGTACATCCTGTATTTTTTCAGTTACAACATTAACACCATCATTCTTCTTCTTCTTGGGATTCCTGCAGTTCATTTTTATGTGGTCAGCCTTGCCACAATTCTAACAGGTTACCTGCTGACCAGAATTTGATTTTGATCTTCCTCTGTTTGAGTTACTGTACTATGATCTCCCTCTGGAATCAACATTCAGTGTCGAACTTGAACACGAGGCCTCGCCAAAATCCTTCCTGTGCACCTCCTCAACCAAAATCAAATCATGAATATCATCATATTTCAGCTTGAATTTACCTGCAGAACTGCTAACTGCTATTCTCATGGTTTCTCAGTTATTTGACAATGAAACCAACAATATCAGTGCACGTATCTCATCATCAAAATCAATTTCAACAGACGACAATTGATTTGTGGTACTATTAAAATCATTCAGGTGTTGAGCAACAGAGACAACTTCCACTATCTTTAAGTTGAATAACTTTTTCATCAAATGCACCTTGTTATTCGCCGATGGTTTTTTATACATACCTGATAAAGCCACAATGAGATATGCAGTAGTCCTCTCCTTGATGACGTTGTAGGCAACCGATCTCGATAGGGTTAATCGTATAACCCCCATAACCTGTCGATCCAACAGATTTCATTCCGCCTCATCCATCTTTTCTGGTCGCTTTCCCAATAACGGAAGATAAATTTTCTTCCCATAGAGGTAGTCCTCTATCTGCATCCTCTAGTAAGTAAATTCTGTGTCATTGAACTTTTCGATCCCTGAGGTCATCACTTCGTCTCTGCCCATTATTCTTTCTTAAATTCGAACCAAATCTCTGATACCAGTTGTTGTGAAAAACGACGACAATAAATTAAAAAATGGAATGAGTAAAATTGCATGTAGAGAAAAAAACACCAGAGCGACACACGGATTTATGTGGTTCGACAAATTTTCCTACGTCCACAGAGCTGCAGAATATTTTATTTCTTCGAGGAATTACACCGTCGAGCACTTTCACGTTTACAAGAAAATTTCTATTTCTTCTCTCTCTGTCTCCCACCTACCGCTCTCATGGTTTTTATAAATAGTCTCTTTTGGTTTAAAAGAAATGCAAGCCAAGCCAAACAAGCCAAGCAACACCAAGCCAAGTCCTCTTACCTCGATTACAAAATATATAGTCTTATTTCACCAAACAAAAAGGAAAGAAACAACAATTTGTTTTAAAATTAACCAATTTTTTTTCAAGGAGAAGTTAATTGTGCAGCACCATGTTTTAATCAAGACTATGAATTTCAGTACTCTGAATAACACAGAATTGATTCTAGTATCTGTACCACCACCACGTTCACCCTCAATTAAAAATGAAAAGAAATAAATAAACGATGAAGATTATTATTAGTAAAAAAAAGGAAAGAAAAGAAGAACAAACCTAAGCCTAACCTCCCACGGATCCTCATCGGGAAAAAATTCCGGCATTCCATCAAAAACACTGTTTGCCCCTCCATCCGCGCAAACCCTCAGCTTCGCTGTTCACGAAGCAAAACTCCAGAACTTAACAAATCGAAGAAAAGACAAACAAAAGGAGTAGAAAACCAAGAGTTAAATTTAGAGGGAGGAGGGTGAATACCGCGTTCCCAGAGGAGAGGAGCAAAACGAGGGAGACGCTGGTTTAGGATAATGACGGCGTCCACCGACGACGGAAAATTATCGTTGGTTTCCAACGATGAGGGAAGAAGAAAGGTGGAAGCGTGGCGCATCACCTCCATTGACACTCTGGTCTTCGGTCCTTGGCACTTTGCTCATAAAGAAGCGGCGGTGTTAAAAAGCCGAAAGCTTTGACACAACAATCTAAAATTTGTAAAATTTGATTGGCATTGGGCGGGTGGCCCACGGGCTCGTGATAAGTCCGCTTAAAATGAACAAGATTGGCCATGAATAAGTAGAAGTTTATGGGGCCAAGCCTATTTCAAATTGGTTAAAGTTCAAATGAGACCGACCTACATCGAATCGGACAAGCCCAATAGCCCGGTCTCATCAGTATAGTTCACAATTGCAAGCTTTTAAAGCGATTAATCTTCTCTTTCTTTTTCTTCTCCATCTAGTCATACTCTTTCATATAACATAATAATTATCATTTTTTTATTTTTTTAAAAATGAAATACAACATTCATGTATAGATAATAAAATGACAAATATGTAAAAATTAAAGTTTAGGTGTTTGATATATAATTAAATAGAAATTGATAAGTGTATTTTTTGTGGTGTTCTACTCAAATCATTTGTATTGACATATAGAGATGTTCTGAGTTTAAAATATTACATATTCCATGCGTATGCACATTAAATAAATTCACCTAACGCATAAGAAAAAAAACGTACATATTGAATCCAAAAATGGCCTGTGGATCACACACAGGGTATAGTGCATTGAACATATAAGAATAACATAGAGAAAGAGAGAGAGACAGAGAGTGTGTTAGAGAGAGAGAGAAAGGAAAATAGACAGTAACACAAGTTTTGAGACAGGCAATTTGGTAGCTTTTTATTGAAGAAGTGACCCTCTATTTATAGATCCTAGTGGTATATAGTAAAGTTACATGTTTATTGCTGTTTTAATAGGAATGTTACAAGTAAGTATTGCACATTTTCATATCTATTACCGACATTGGGACTCTTTAATATCTATAACTAACGACGACATGGTTTCGTATTCACAACTGTTTGAAGAGAGTCATTTAATGGCCTAATGGTGTTATCATTCGGTCGTCTGAGAATCATTCGATTGGCTAAGAGGTCTTCGATCGGCTAGAATGTCTTTGGTTAGTCTTCTAAAGATAGTCCCCAATAAAGACCCCTTTGTCATTAAGGTGGATTTGGACTCTCAGGCAGATGATCTATCGTCATAATCTGACGAACAACTCTTCTTAAACAAGGGGCCTTCTCATGGGGTTGGGAAAATATTCCACGCGGTGCTCTTTGGCCTTCTTTGTGAAGAATCTCATAATCACTCGAGGGAGCTGGTTACAAATGACTGTCCCTAGGATTAGGTGTCTCATATTCTTTTCATTCAGCTTGTTCCTCCATTTGGTTTGCTAGTAGTTCCATTTGAAGGAAACGTTGCATGACACTTCCATCTTTGGACTATCTTGATGCAATCTTTTGGTGTTCATTAAGTGAGACCCGTCAAATTTCCTCAAAATTTGTGCGGTCATATTTTTGATGTATGGTACCTATAAAATCAATTTAGAACTTTTGTCGTGGATCCTTTTATCATTCATATTACATAAATTTTTTTATTATTTTAAATCAATAATGTGATTCGAGGAAATTATTAAAGATTATATTAACTATTTCTTTTTTTAATAATACTAATAATATATTAACAATTAATTAAAAATCTAAACTTATATTCATGTTTTTAAAAAAACTAAAAATTTACAAACTCATTCAACTTAAATTTAAGCAAATTTTTTTTGATTTAATTATTTTTTTAATTAAGGGAAATGATAATTAGCTTTGACATGAAAAATCATTTTTCTTTTAAGGCTCGTGAGCTTGCAGGCCGGCCTGACCTATTTAGTGGGCTGGCCTGACTATGAAATTGTAAATAGAAACTGAGGTCAAGCCTGAACAACGCCGCTTTGGCCGGTCAAAGCTCGAATAAGCCCATCCCATGCCAAGCCCTGCCTGCCCAATACCTAGGTATAGACAGAATGCTCCACTTCCTAAGTTTGCTAAAAATCAATAAATTTTACTCTCTCTCGACTCTCTCTTTCTCTCATTTTGCTAAAAAATATTGAAATTTAATATATATATATATATTGTGAACTTAAAATCTGCATAAGATATCCCAATTGACGGCGTTTAGGCGCTGGTCATTGGCGCTTAGGTGCTGCAATCCGACATCAATTTTTCGCTTTCTCGGTATGAATTTATGGGGCAGGGAATAGGTGCCTCGGTGCCCAAAATTGGAGTATGTGTACTTGTTTCGTTGTAACTTAATTACGTCTAGGCACATGGGTATGGCGAGCGAGTATGGGCAACCCTATTCAGCTCGGTTTAGCCCATTTTGAGTTCTCTATCTCATTTGCTTCTCAAATTGTCTAATCACTCGTAAATTGCATCTAAAATCTCAAATATCATAAAAAGCATAAAACTAAATAAATATTTATGAACAATTTGTTAAAAAAATATATGAATATTTGATATACGTCAAACATCAATCAGTTTGATGAATATAGTTACAGATAATTTAAGATCTTTATTCAAGATTTAGCCCAAACACTCTAAACTATATATTCAAAACTTCAATCAAAATCTATTTACATAATAAATTCAGAGCATCATATTTGCTTCTAATGATATCCCTTGAACACTTTACTTAGATGGATAGAACATGTAATAATAAGTTATTAGTAGTTGAATAAACAAATAGAAAAAGAATCACATTTATTAGGCTCTAAATTATTTACATATCTTCATCAGGCTCAATGTATGTTTGTCACATGATCCTTGACATGCCATGGTCTAAAAAGGTGAAGAGACCTACCTGGAATGAAAGTAGTGATGATAGTATTGTGACATATCATGAAGTGTAGTGCGACTTCAGGGGTGAAGCTATGGGCTAGGCTGAAAGCAGAGATTATGGTGATGATTGTCATAATGTTGCTCGTAAAAATAACGAAATAGAATAATTTAAAAATAATATACAAAATCAGTAAAAATATAAGTGCAAAAAATAAATGCAGAAATTATAAGAAGTAAAAATACAAAGCAAAATAATTAAAAATAGCAAATATAAGAAGTAAAATCAGAAAAAAAAACCTAAACCCTAAATGTGGAATAAAATAAGTAAAATAAACAAAGTAAAAATTGCGTACACATTCATTCTTATTCATTGGATGAATGATTAGAGGTTGAACATAAAATTTCTTAATCTAAATCATCACCTAAATTATACTCAATTTGATTAATTTCTTCATGTGCAACACTAATATCATTTAAACTTTTGCTTAACAAAATTAATTAGAATGCAAAAATCAAATATTTCTTCTTCCTAATGAGTAGATTCGATACTTATTTGAACTTCAATAATCACATTGGGTTTGGCTTTGATGGCTATCACCCCATTTACTTTCTCTTTTGCTCTATGACTGTATCTAATATAATACACTACTCGTTTGTCATGTTAGAGCAAAATGATGATATTTAACATATCTTTTCTTCATTTTTAACTTCAATGATTATTATATGACATGTATGATACTGTTCTATGATTAAGAACATGATCAAACTATTCATAATTGAACATAAATACACTTTACTTAATAAAGTTAGGATATTACAACTGGACTATTTCTTGAAAAATCCCATAATAGTTTATTTCATTATTTGAATTGATGTTTACTTTTACACAAACACTAGAGTTATTTATTAATTTTCTCTTATACCAAGAACATGTGAAATCTATAGCCATTTACATCAAAATTTGGCCACATATTCACGATGCACATAGGTACCCGAGCGAGATCTAGCAAGCTCGAATTTGTAATTTCAACTTTTTAATTATGAACTTATTAAGCACATCAATATATTATTTAATTCAACCTACATATAAGTAAATGTATGCGCAATTAGTAGAATTTATGGGGGAGTTTAAACATTGATGGTTAGTATTCTCCAAGCTTCTTACTTATCATACTCTCATCATCCACATTAAATAAACTCACAAATAACCTAATCACTTATTAAAACTTTTTAGAATCAAGGGAGTATTATATTTGAGTTACAGAGTTGAACAACTATTACTAAATAATCCATCTTACTCAAGGAAGCATTAAACTTCATCTTAATTAAGAAGAACATGAATAACCACCACTCAAAGATTCTTATCATTGAGATTACATAAATGCATTATCTTGATGCTTCATCTGATTGCTAAACAATAAAAATCATAAATCATTAAGACACCATACATATAGCTTCATCGATGAGTCATTGCTGCTCAACGCAGTAAGAACAAAAACTAATATTCTATTATAGTAAATATGCCTCGCAGATTAAGCCTTTTGGTTGTGATTTAATCTTCAAAATTCTCTTCAATTTATTAAAAAAATTATAATAAAGTAATTATTTAGCATGATATGCCAATACTTTTAAATAAATTGTTAAAAATTATTTATTACTACATCTCAATAGACGCCCAAATATGCCTCATATGATATATGTGCCAGCAGATGCTGCATCAATATAAGAAAGTCAAGTGAAAGTATTCTTTCAAGCTTGTACATTATCATATAAATACTTACTTCAAGTTGTCATAATGCATTAACTTTCAAATGAGTCACAAATAAGTCTTTTGAAGAATATACATATTTCACTTAAATGATTAAGTATCTAACTTAGCAAAAAACTAAAGTTAGTTTACAACAAATATTATAAGAAAATAAAATAGTCATGGTTTTTCATACCAAATACCTTTCTTAGGTCTAGGTGAACATAATGGCGACTAGATCACGAAGGTTCATAAGCGAGGGCGATGTTTTTGAGCGAATTGAACGAGAAGGAAAGAGGGGGAGGCTGCGAGGGATTCAGGCAGAGAAGGGGGACGAGAGAGGCGCGGGAGGAGAAATGAATTTAGGTGCGCGGGATATGTATTTTAGGTTTTTGGCGTCGGCTTTCCGTTGAGTTTACGTTAGATACAATTCGACGCAAATAAGTATAGTTTTTTACCTCGCTTTATTGGACGTAATTCGACGCAAAATCCGTCGCAATTCCACCAAAAGTTTCGTTTAAGTATAATTTTTATGTCAAATTATTGGACGCGAAATCAGCGCAAATATCAAAATTTATCTTTCCTTGCTCAACAACTGCAAATTCGACTCTAATATTTGCGTTAGAAAAATCAGACATAAATATCATACGCTAATAACAACATCTACTTATAGTGGGCGACAAATGTCTATCGGTTCGTCTACACAAAATTATTTGTAGGGAAAGGTCCATTTGCTTTACTTAATTGACACTAGCTGAACAATTTTCATATAAAAATTTTGCTCATATGCTTTCCTCTCAATTTATTCGTTGTACAAAATTTTGTATAATCTTAATGAAAAACCCACTCTTCACAAAGAATTTTTAAGTGCAGGTAACACAATTAGCGGTATTTTTATGATATATATATATATATATATATATATATATATATATATATATATATATATATATATATATATATATATATATATATATATATATATNTATATATATATATATATATATATATATATATATATATATATATATATATATATATATATATATATATATATTTGTGTATATAGCCACGCATGATGCTTTTTTTTAAATGTATATTATGTTTAAGCTTCTTACACTTTTGTTGAAAGCCCGTTTGGGACAACTTATAAGTGTGGGCGGCGTTTTTAAAACGCCACAGTATCGGTTCGCACGTTTCGTCAGCTTATCCGAAATCGTGTTTGAGTTTTTACTCTAAACGCAGGTCGAACCCTGAGGTCCGCGTTTTAGGATAAACATCTTATCCTGAAACGCACAAACTGCCCCAAACACACTCTAAAAGAAAAATTGGCTCATAAATCTGTTGTTAGAATAAGTTTAAAAAAATCATTGTATTTATCTGGTAAGCTAGGTGCGGTGACAATTATAATTTTTTTTTTTTTTTGGGAAAAGCCAGGCCGCTGCCAGAAAGTTGTCACCACACCTAGACAGGTGCAGTGAGATAACACTGTTGTCAGATTTTTGAAAACACATAAGCTGTTAAAATACAGTTTACCTAAACATGTCAGATACGTTTTCAAAACACTACCGCACCAAAATCTAATCATAATTGTATTACCCTAATATATAGAAAAGGAAAAAGCAAATAAGTAAACATCATTCTCTATTTCTCTTTATCACCAATTAAACTCCCAATTCACAATAACGTTCTCATCTTTTCCATAATTCAAAACAGGGATAATTGCACGCATGCTACACAAGATTAATCCCCTTCAAACATATATGCTTTTGGAGACAGAGCTGCTGCATGAATTAGGGTTACAGAACCCTACTCTAAGTAAAAAAGAGAAGATCTTGCTCCTCATCCTCCCGAGCCTCATACCATATTTTATCTTAAGCTTTGAAAAAACCAGCTGCGACTGAGTTCTTCTCATCTGCCGGCGCTCCTCCTTCTCAAGGATCTTGTAGATGCGAAACTGCGTCTTTCTGTGCTGCAATTCTTCTGTGTCAGATTTCTCCAGTCTGGAGTAGCTGAAGGAGCTTCTCCTTAAGAGGTTCATGGATATCAGAGAGAGAGATAGAGAGAGAGAGAGAGAGATCTAAGGAAGTGGAGAAGCTGCAGGAGGCAAGTGCTTGATTGACAAATATAAAGCATTTATAGAGGAACAGATGGACCTTCCCATACGATACGCACCAAAAAAGATGAACTTTTAAAAGTTTCAACTATTAAATTAACTTTTTATTTATATGGCATAATTCTGATATATTTATATATTTACATCAACATTTTATTAGCTAATATTTAGATTTCCTTCAAATATATATTTTAAAAAAATAAACTAAATTTATGCAATTATATAACTCAATACAGAATTAAGTACTAGAGATACAAAAATGTGAGATTTATGCACATTTTTTTAAAATCTTTTTCTCCTTTTGTTTGCATTGCTATATTATGATAAAATTGAAGCAAATCATGGCATAAGCGGATGGAAGTTTTATTCAGAAAATTTATTTCAGAAGTTATTTGAAATGCAGCAAACAAAAAATTAGCTAACCAGCTTCAGTTTTAATGTCAGAAATTTTTTGATGCAAATTTTGGCATTGTATTTTTGTCTATTTAGCGGCAAGTATGGTGAAATCTGATGAAATTATTCGGACTCTAAAATTTGCGTGAGATAGAAAAGTATAAAACTAAGTTTTGCAACAAAAACTTTATAGATACAAATCTGACGCTGCAATATGAGCCGAAAAACCAGATGCTAAAATTTGTGCCGGATTCATATTCAAATTTTTTGGCGCAACAATGTTGTTATAATTTCCTATTAAATATTTTGTTGGTAAAATTTCTTTCCAGACACGCTAATTAATGTTAGAATGTATTTACCAGGTAGACTTACACGAAAATTATATAAGATGGTAGCGAGACTTGCAATGATTTATGGTGCGGAATGTTGGCCTATATAAGAGAAGCATAAAGCTAAGTTAAGTCTTGTTGAGAGGAGAATGCTTAGGTAGATGAGGGGCTAAAAACCTAGAAACAAAATGTGAAACAAATATATCTGTGAATTGGTTGGTGTTGCTCCAGTGACAGACAAGATTAGAGTGAATCTTTTTAGATAGTTTGGTCACATAAAATATCGACCGTCTAATGACCCGGTCGCGAGACTTGACCTATGTAAAGAAAGATTGAGATAGACCTAAATAGACTTGGACCTATTGTATTTAAATTATCTTAATTTATTAAAATTAAATAAAAAAAAATATGACACTTAATAGGACACAATGGACATTTTAAATGTTCATGTTGAGCTTGTTTATAAATCAAACTCAAACAAAATGTTTGTGTTTGACACACTTGCTTAACGAACAAATTGAGCGCATGCTACTTAATGAGCTAAACATGAGAGCTACATATAACTCAAAATGAGACGTGCAATCCTCTCACGATGGCCTTTAAGCCACATTCAATATTTAGAAGTTTTTAGCTTCAAGGTTTGATGCATCTTCTTCCATTTGACTTGGATAATAGGTCTTGTCCTATTGAAAATCATTTCTTCGAATCTACTTGACTCATATTCAGGTGAAGAAGCATAGCTCATTGAAGGAAAAGAGTTGAATAATGCATGGTCAACCACACCATGTGAAGTCCAAATCCAATAATCAGGTTGAAATCCTCGACGATATCGATCATATCTGACTTTGTCAAGCCTTAAGTGTGCTTAATTTTTGTGTTTCAAACACGAACACTGAAACCTACCCTCAGAAAGATAAATCGGAGGTTGAGTTACAGCTATCACAAAGGCCTCAATATCTTTTAAGAACTCTTCAGTGATTCATTTTCTATCTGAATAAAATATATTGTACATTCACGACCTTATTGTACAAATATTCCTAAATAACATAAAATATCACAACAATCAACACATTATAGAGTGCAATCAACATAGAACAATTAAACACAACTGTGTGTATGACTATATTTTAGGTGTTACCTTTCATCCCTCAATATAGCGAAACAATGAGACATTATTACTCATTTTAAAAAAAAATTTATATACATATGTTTAAGTTAAAAGAGTCATATACGTTTGAAGATATGAAAATGATTTAAAACTAAGGGCTTGGATTAAAAGTTCAGCATTAATTCCCTCACAAGCATTGTTGACCCATCTTTGATCCGGACAAACAATCTCAAAATTATGCGACAATAATACTTTAAAACTTTTCCAACGCAAATTGATAAGTTTCGACACTAAATCATCTCCAGCAGATTTAGCGACACAAACCATGACTAAAATTCCCACAAGATAAGACTGGACGTAAAGTACATAGCTGACATTTGCCTCTAAACTGGGCTCATTGAATCCGATTAACATTGACATGTTTGTATGCTAAGACCCGACACAAATAATTAGCGTCAGACTATATCGACACTAATTGAATTACCACTCTGATTTTTATGTAGAGCAAAATTTCGTCGCAAATACCACGCTAAGGCTATTTAGCACCGAGTTTCTTTGTATTAATGTCAGATTTACAGGACTAACTTGTAAAAATGTTGTAGTAAACTCTCTCTTTGGCCTCATTCCTAAAAATATACAATCACCACAAGTTCATAATCGTTGAATTTGTCCCATTTTAACTAAGTTACTAGCTGTCTACTAAAGTAAAATATTAGAAAATCATATAGGGTTGCCATTTAAAGCTAACCCAACCGAAGCAATTAAACAAAAAAAAAAAAGGAAAATGTTAAATTGCGAACCCTTCCAAGTTCCAACTGACACATGGCAAACGATTCCAGCGCAGTGACTTCTAAAACAAGCACGTGGCGCATATAGTGGCAAACACACGGCACGTTAAATTGTTTGTCGGTCAAGATCACCCAAATTCCGATTGCAACAAATTTATTATCCAATTGAACTTTTTGATGAGAGAGGCCTAAATTTGAGTCAAGATAAGCTTCAATCAAGCATTTTAGCATAATAAAAATAATTAAGATGTTAATTAGATAGCCAAATAATAGACAAAGCTTGTATTTTTCTTAATTAAGTCGAGCATCTCAATAAGATAATTTCAATAACCAAACATTGTTAGTTCAAATAACATCATTAAGGCATGCACTGAAATTTCACCACCCTGATGCTCAATTATGGTGGTGTGATTACAACCACCTCTCTAGTGTCACTGATCTTGAATGACTAGCTACAATTATATGATCTCCCTCGCCAATGTATGGTTGATGGACCTTCATCTGCTGATCGTAATAATTGGTCTATGGACATCTGATCTATAAGTCGATTATGTTTACATGGCTACAATCACTTGTTTAGAAATACAACTATCATTGCCCTGTCATTCTACTATAGTCACTCATCTATATTTGCCTAACTTTTATTAGTTGATTAGGTTCATCATACACCTTTGCCCAATTATAATCACCCAACCATCATCACATGAATATGACCACTTGACCACCGTCATCTATCTATGGAGCCTAATTACCATTGCTCGTATTTAATCATTCAACCTTAAGGGTGTTAAAAATTTACCCGACACGACAACACGACTCAAACTCGACTTGAAAAATTTAGGCTAGGGCTGGCCATAATATTTTTCGAATCTGGTTCGGGCCAAAGAATTCGACCCATTTATTATTCAGGTAGGGTTGTGGTTGAACCCCAAAAACCCAAACATGACCCAAATAAGCACAAAATTTATAGTCGGGTTCGAGTCTTATTTTTCAACTTGTTTTTTATTCGTGTTGGGTTTGAGTTGATTTTATTCGTGTCAGGTCATTTTCGCTCAAACCCGAACCCGACTTGATGAGTCGAATTGACACACATATTCAACCTTCATCATTTTATTTTTATAAATAATTGAACACTTTCTTATAATTGTGATAATCTAATTTCCTTTGCTCAATAATAGTCATCTGACCACCATTGCTCAACTTCAATTTCCCAACCTCTACTGCTTATCTATAATTGCTCAACCTCTGATGTCTGACTGCAATAACTCAATCTCCAGCACCCATTTATGAGAATTGGCCATAAACTATGGTATTTTGACCACTATGTCTAACCATTTCTTAAAAGTCCAATAAACACCTAATAACCACCACCACCACCTCTAGGGTTACAACATGCCAATAATGCACAATATTGCCTTTAAAGTTGATGCAAACTACTAATACTTAGCATCACTTATTAGATCAGCAACCCATGTCATCACTTATAAAGTTGATGCAAAATTTTGACACATGCAATCTGTTTTTAAAGCTAAAGCATGACAATGTCATTAATGCTAACACCCAAAAACCTTATATCACATTACCACCAATAGTGTTGACACACATACTCACCAATAAAGTAGAAACATTTCATCCACATCAAGATTATGCTAGAATTAATTATCTCTTGGCTCTTCTTCTCAAAGAAGAATAACTAAAAATGTCACAAACAATATATCAAAGATAATCTAATACCTCTAGACCCATCTAACTTTCATTATAAAATCCATTTTATATAATTAACATTTACTATAGCATATGAATGCCTTTCTTAATTATAGAGAAATGAATTACATATAATCTATAACATACGTTGATAAAATCTATTCAACTAGGTTAGACCATGTGATTTTCGCTTTCTTAATTTTTTACATAAAAACTCTATTGCTTTAGTTAGCTACTCTTTTTATTTATTTATTTATGCACGTGTTAGGTATTTATATAAAACTAAGTTATTAAACTCTTATTTTGTTGTCACATGCTTTTTTCTTGGCATGCAATAGTTTAACACTATTTGTAAGAAAGAATTTTGGGCTGGTAACACTTTTAACTTTGAAAGAATGTCTCTAGTATAATTATAATAGGGTAGCCCCTTTTGTACCTATTAAAACATAAATTTTGATATATTTAAGTTAAAATTAAAGGGAAATTGTGATTATAACATTAAAATGATAAAGTTATAAATACGATCGTAGATAGAATACTCATTTCTATCATCCGTCATTTATATAAAAGAAGTACTTGTGAACTGTAAAGAAACCCTAGTTATAGTTGCAAATACATATTGATATTAACATTTTGGATATAGTATCTTCTTATATCTCTAAGGTAATTTTGCTAATAATAATTATTTTTTAAGGCTTCTTTGAATTATATAAATTTTGGCAATAAATTTTCAAGTGAATTTCAGACTACCAATAATCCCTAGCTAATTTCTTCTACTTGGAAAGGTCACAAACTTTCTACTTAAAATTCCATTCAAAGCACATGAGACATTTAACTCCTCCAAATCAACATGCCATTAGTTTGCAGAGAATTTGATTTGACCTCATCCATAAATACTAGTTAACATTAATGAGTAATGTTTTGATAAAAAAATTAATATAGGTAAATAAATGGTGAATTTTTCTCGACCTCAATACCATTGGTTAACCTCATCAGACATCACTTTGAAAATTAAACTTTAATTACTAAAAAATTCTTATTAGATATGTGTTCTTCTAATCAAGTTAACTTTGCTAAGTAGCACTCAAATAACCTTATCTTTGTGATTTTTCTTGATTTCTTTCACAAAAGTGAATATCACCTAACAATACTTAGATAAATCTCTTTGAATAGTTCAAAGAGTCTTAGTGGTTTCAATAATGATTACTAAGCACATGTGATAAGAAAGCATATTTATATATTCGAAGGATGCAAGCAATATTATGAGCTAAATAGAAATAGATGCCATGCATCAAGTTATTAAAATAGGCAAGAGACGGTTGTGTAAGGTTTTTGATAATTGGGTGGTAATTAAAAGCTTTGGAGTGACAAAAAGAATATTAAATGATTGAAATTAAGGGCATTCATTTGTAAATGTGTACAAAAGTAATTTTTGATCTAATAACTTATGGGTGATCAAAGGTTAACCTAAGCTATGGTTGACACATTTTTGGAGGTTAGAGTTTGATGGTAGGAGAGTTAGGTGACATATGAGTGGATAAGGAGTGAAATAAGTCAATTACATAAGAATTGGGAATCAGATAGACAATAGTTGGAGATGATCAAATAAGGTGGCAAATTAAAGAATAAAGAGAATGAATTGTTTGTATAGAGCTTGATGGGTGAGATTATGATAGTAATTTGAACATTGGATGAAAATAATTGGTCGATGGAACCTAAATGAACTATCAAATATGATATCCCTTAAGTCAATTAGAAAACATATAGGGGCTGAACTTATTGGGGTTCATAATTCTAGTTGAAATGGTTCAATGTTGTTTTTCCATAACATTTGGATGATAAAGATTGAGTATGAATATTAAGATATTAATATTTCTAGTGCAATGATTTTGTATCTATAATGAACCAACTTGATGCAAATTGCAAGGTTAAGGTAGGTCACACAGTGCTGAGGTCATAGTCATTTGATAATCCAAAATTTCTTCAAAAGAATTTTCTTAATATTTATCAATATAAAGCCATCAAAATAAAATATCAACATACTTTTATTTATATCACTAAATTTAATTTCACAATTAAATAATATATAATATTCATTATACAATCTCTCTTAATAAAATATAGATTATCATGATTATCAAAAGAATAAATATATAACAATAAAGAAACCTAAGTTAATCATTTTAATAAGGAACTTCAACTCTAGTTAATTCGAGAGTCACCCACTATGAAATAATAATAGATAAAACATATATGAGCAATAACATCATAGTAGATTATACTTATTAATGGTATTTTTTTTCTTTGCTGCGTCCACCACAAATATGAAAGATTTCTATCTAAATAATTGACTACGTGATTTAGAGAATAATATATCACCTCAAGAGGCAGAAATATTATTTTGAAATGGTTTTAATCATTTGCATGATGAAAGTTTTTAGGATTTATGCACCTACATTAACCATAGATTTCCTTAATACTATATAGATATAAGATAAATTTTCTTCTATTATTGGGTTCAATATAATTATGTTGACCTCACTTTTGGTTGAGGTTTAGTTTTTCCTCTTTAGTAGCCTAAGGTGTAGCCATAGAACTATCAAGTTGACTATTCATAGAAAACTAGAAAAGAAACCCTCACCATTAGAAACTCTAAATTCTTCCTTGCTCAACTTGAAGTTTCACATATTGGTCTTAACCTCTAGCATTTAGTAGGTAGGGTCAATATAT